>JAJMBP010000009.1:160200-355388 GCA_030565345.1 Suhomyces coccinellae | reverse complement strand
TCTGGGGTGGGTGTAAGTGGCAGTCTGACAAGTACTCCAGTCTATGCTTAGGTGTAACTGGAGGTGACCATTTCTGTGATTGCGTTGACCACTGTTTAGACTTGAAAGGGTCTATTCTTCGTTTTTACTTCTAGGTGGAAGTAGGCATGAAGAATCATCCTTTTAATACTGATATGCTTAAGTGTAGAGTCGATTTTAACGGCATATGGGAAAGCCAAGTTTCTTCCTTAGGCTAGAATCTGAAGATCAAGTCAGTTTTATCTAGCATTCTTTAGCAAGTTTGCACTTCAAATCGACAAGATGGTTCATTACTTTCTCTATTTCTTGATATTATTTTGCCCAGCTATTGCGATCAGGTTATTAAGAATTGGTCTTTTCAATGTGTCACATCATCTTATCAGGAAAGCTGCTTTGCACCCATTTTTTCACCTGAATTACTGTTTTCCCTACTGTAATTGTAAACTGAAGTGAGAAATGGTTTTCTATTTCTTAGAATAACCCTTAGTTTTAGACTAAAATAGATTAGTCTGTACGTCTTAAATACTTCAAACTTATATATCTATCTACAGAGTATGTACTTCATTTTAGTCGTTTATCTCATCTAACAGGGCGATTGGTGTAGTGGTTAACATATCTGCCTTCCAAGCAGGTGTCACGGGTTCGATTCCCGTATCGCTCATTTTTTTGCACCTTTTTGTTTTAGACCGAATCACAATATGATTCACTACCCTCTTCTGTGTGCACCTCAGCACCAAAGTGTACGCTAATTACTTCTACATCCGTTTTGACATCTGTACATAATAAATAGACATGTAATCGTGATATGGCCGTATAAAATTTAATCTTGGTGAATATAATCCATTAATTCATGGAGAATGTTTTCCAAACTTGTGTAGAAAGCACAGTAATCATTGACATCGACAAAATTATTCCTCAAGTCGTAGTATATCTTTTCCTGGATTCTCATAAGTTCTGCTTTTGTTTCTAAGGATAAATGATTTGAGCACAAGGCAAGTTGACCATTGATAGAACTGTATTCGTTTTGGCTCGACAGGACAACTTTGTCACTCTTGAACAACCGAACACCACCCGATTTTTCCTGTTCGTCTTTTTCACCAAGAATTGGCTGAGGTACATCCATTACACTGAACAAATCATTCATATTGATGAAACTGGTTTCTTGATAGTCGAAAATTTCGAGCTTGTTGTTTCCATTGCTGGTGTTATCAGTCAATTGCTTAGCTTCGGTGAATTGGTCAATCGTCTGGACAATGTTGAAACGTTTCAAAATAAACTCCCAGGTGAGATTGGTCAAACCCAACATCCTCTTATATTTTTCGTTCTTGAACCATTTTCTATTCAAGATGAATAATGCCTTGTTGATTAATTTCACGTAGACACAAAGTTCGTTTAGGGTCATGAACTCGTACTTGAACTTCACTGTGATGATAATGAACATCAAAATGATCGAATCTAAAGGAATTGTTCTCTTGACATACCAATTGAATTTACCAAACTTTATGAAATCATTGTACTTGAGAAAATCGTTCAAGTTGTGAAGAATTGAAGGAATCAAATTGTTATGCATATTTTTGTAGGAGAAGTTCTCTGTTTGGTTGAACTTCAAAGATGAGATAGACGAGTTGTTGAGGTTCATGATAATATTGCTTTCCTTCAGATAACCAAAGGTATCTTCGAATTGACTCATGGAAAGACATTTGCGTTTACCACATGTTCTAGAATTTCCAGTTTTGAATGCAAGAGCATATGATTCGACAGTATTTTCATTTCTTGAGTCACAACGACTTGGTAGCTCAGTAGCATCACCGGAACTGACATCACTCATGAGAATCTTCTTGTGTAACAACATCAAAGCCCTATCCACAAAACTCCACGAATGGTTCTTGATGAAGTTGATCAAATTCACCTCCTGTACTGAAGAGGGCGGATTCAAGCGGAAATGATGGTTCATTTTGTTTATCGACTGGTGAATGTACTCAAAATATTCAACAATCATAGCTCTGATCACCTCAACTTGCTTCTTGGTGATATTGGAGGACAAACCATTGTGCAATTGGTAGACTAATTCACTCAAAATTCTGTCGTACTTGAATTTCACGTTCATGGAGAGGATACCAATATTGAGCCATTTTTCTTGAACGACCAAGTTATTACTTGAGCCAGGAACAGAGTTTTGGCCCTTAATAGGCTCTTCCTCATCAGGCATCAACACGTTGAAATCGTCGAACTTGCAATTTGGAGGCAAGCAGAAATTGTGAGAAGTCAAGCCATCAAGACCAAAAATGATCCACCAGAGAAGTCTTCTGAATTTAATGACCTCGAGGTCCTTAATGCCCAAACTGATAACAGGGTCCTTGTGCAAGTGAAGGAACTTGGCAAACCGAATAATCTGGGACATTTCCATAGCCGAAGGATTGGGTGAAGTCGACTGAATAATGACATTTCCCAAAAGTAATGGGATGGTCTTCAATCCATGGGGATAATTGTGGTATTGGCAGATTTTGTTGAAACCTTTAAGATAGTTATCGATATCCTGGTTAAGCAACAAGTTGTCGTACTCTTCAAACTCGGATATGGTAGCAGCATAAAGAACAGGGAAGTACAAGGTGTAGAACTGCAAGTAGTCGATGTCCTCCTTTCCCATTTGCGAGGAGGGCGAGTCGGAGGTCGAGTCAACCAAACTGGGTGAATATTTGGAGCCTTCTCTGTGGGCTCTAGCGTCCCAGTATTGTTCGTGAATTTGCAAGAAGTCTTCCAAATTGACGAATATAGGGAGCAAAAGATGGACAGAATTGACGTAGCGGTCTATCAACTCGAACGAACGCTCTCGAGACAGTGGAAGGTGTTGCCAGAGGTCTTCAAGAAGGTTGTTGTTCTCATAGTAATTGTTGGTACCGTAAAGATAATTCACAATAGTGGCTGGATTCGACTGAAGACCATTTAAAGAATTGGTCAAGGTAGAGTTCGACTGGAGTCCATTCATGGAATTGGCCTGAAGGCTATTCATAGAATTATTCAAGCCGGCGTTATTACTAGGATTGAGCTTGGAGAGACGGTCAGGTTTCAAGGAGCCCGAATACGACGTCTGATCGAGCGATTCAACAGTGGAGCCTGAGGTTTCACCATTAATATACGCTGGCGACTTGGTGAAAAATGCATTGATGTTGGTCTGGGACAAGTTGGAGGGAAGTTTGGGGGAGTCGATCGTGGTATTGCCTCCGGCGGTGGCGAAATTGTCGTTGTTGAAGGTGAAGGCACTAAGATTGAAGGAGTACAGCTCGTCCACGGGTTTGGAAGTGGAAAGAGATGATGGTTGTATCACAGGACCAGAAGCAGCACGAGGAATCTGGGGGTTGGGGACACCGGGATTGGAGCCGTTGGAGTATACGGTGTTGGAGATGTTGGGAGAGTTGGTGATGTTGGCGATGTTGGAGGCGTTGGCGGAGGCCGCCAGGTTCGACAGTAGTTGGAAGTACATGTCCAGCACCAGGGGGTCGTATTTGGTATAAGAACGGGGGTCCATGGACGAGGAGTCGGGGTTCTGGCCAGGTGGGTCCAAGGAGTGGGTGGGTGAGGCGGCGTCGATGGTCAAGGAGCCCGACAGAGCTGATTCTATGGTTAAAGGGTCAGGCCTTGGTTCTATGGATAGATCAGAAGGTCTGGACTCATAGGACAAATCTGACGGCCTGGACCCTATTGCCAAAGACTCTGACTGCCTTGGGTCCATCTCTATTGATGGCCTGGGCTCGATCAAATCCGATGGTCTTGATTCTATGTCCATGGATTGTCTTGATTCAATTTCCATCGAGGGCCTGGATTCGACGGGCCTGGATTCCAACGCCAGCGGACCGCCCATGTCGTATGTCTTGGCCTCGTCCTTGACTGGCGACACCAACACCAGTTCGGTCAGACTGATGGAGTTGCGCTTGTCCACGGTGTAGTTGGAGAGGGTGCGCAGACGGAGCTCCATCTCCTCGGTAGACAAGCGGGACGACCGCTTGCCACCACGGCTGACCCGTTCGTTGAAGAAGTAGCAGCATTCGAGGCCCAACTTGTCGCAGTTGGTGCACAAGGGCTGGTCTCGAGAACAGCGGATCTTCTTGGAGTGGCAGTGGACACAGCTGAAGATCTTGCGCTGGCGAGACTTCTGCACTTTCATGACCTTGCCGTCCTGGAGCCGGACCTTGACCTTGCGGGCGGGCAGGAGGTCGGTGGGGAGGGCGGAGTCGGTGCTTATTTCCATGGCGACGAAGTGTGGAGTGTGGGAGAGAGTGAGTCAGGAAGACGCCAATGAGACACCAATGGGCCGAGTGCTGCGAGACAGTGGAGGGTAGACAGCGGGACGGGAAGAAGAGATCACAGTGGGTAGACACAGTCTAGCAGAAGTGAAGTGGCAGGCAGATGATAGGTGAGAGGACCAGATGCCAGGTGAGGAGATACCAGATGCCAGGTGAGGAGATGTGATCCTAGAGAGTCGAGACGGCAGTTGAACTAGAGAGTCGAGACAGGAGTTGATCTAGACAGTCGAGACAGCAGTTGATCTAGACAGTCGAGACGGTAGTTGATCTTAGACTGTAAGTACCAGCAGATGTGACCTTAGACAGTGATGGGGCAGAATGTTCTCTGTGGGACCTGGTCGCAGAAAGGACCCGTGGTTGGGGGGAGCAGATGTAGATACTAGCAGGAACGCCAGACTCCGAGCAGACGCAAGAAGCCACAGCCAAACAGCCAAACGTCAAAGAGCTAGTCCGCAGAACAGGCTCACAGATAGTGGAGGAGGAGTGGAGAAAAAGTAGCTGAGAAAAAGAACCACAGCGAAGGAAGAAGCAGAACAGAGGCAAAGAGAATCGGAGCAGAACAGCACCAGAAGAGAGAAAGCTATATTGGGTCACAAGATCACACCCAACCCAAAGCGCCGCCGCTGCTGCCAGCTGCAGAAGCCCGGAGGAGCCTGCCTGTAACGGGAAGCCCGAACAATGTCGAGGAAGGATATGCATTGGGAGACGTGGACCAATTGCAATTGCAATTGCTACAGTGCGGGGCTAGGACCCACATTTGAAGGATGCACTCTGGAAGGAAAGGGGGGCAGTGGGAAGGCAACGGGCGGACTACTGCGGGCATGACCGCCGTGCCGTGCCTGGCAAGGAGGAAAAGAGCAGGGAGCAGGACAGAATGAAGACGAGAGACTACGGAGATGCGAGGACATAGAATGTGCACTATGGAGAATGGGACGCGGCTTCGCTGGGATGTGCTGGAGAGCGAGATGGGTGGATTTAGTGCGAGAACAATAGCGCGGACTTTGGAAATCTGGGGACAGCAATGTCCGAGGAATAAGAGATGGCCTGTGCCAGGAAGAAGGAGAGACACTGGCTGTAGGGGAGGGCGCAAGAGCCAGAAGGCCAGAAGGCCAGAAGGCCAGAAAGGGGCGTGGGTGGGTGTGTATGTATGTCTGTATGTATGTACGTACGTATGTGGAGTGTGGGTGGGCACAAGGGGCACGGGCCCTGGTGAGATGGGCCTGGACATGTCATGACTTGCGCTTCGAAAAGGAGCGGATGCAGAAGCGGAAATGGAGATAGGCCAGAGGAGTTAGGAACCGCGCCCCTCGGCGATAGGCACAGGACGTATGGAAGCTCGCGTTGCAGAGGCTCCGGCGGCCTCTCTATTGTGTTTGGATCGCCGTGGAATCCGGCACGGGGGCGGCACCGGCAGTGACCGCCTCCGCCTGTATGCAATTCGGAGAATTTACCGGTGCTGGCGGGGCTCTTGTTGGGATATACGAGACATGTGCATATTTTCCGCTCCTAAGTCCGCGGCGATAGGCACACCAGTTTAGATTGGTCCATGGCCATTCTGGCCTTGGCCATAATGGCCAGGGGGTTCCCAAAACGGCGCTTTTGCGCCTGGCCGAGCCCACAAGAGGATTCCAAAAGGGGTCTCCAGAGTAGTGGGATTCTCGAGACGAGAAGCGGTGTGGGGTGCGATCGGCTCGAGCAGTGCCGAGTTGGAAATGCAGTGGAAGGTGCATGGATGATGCAGCCGTCGATCCGGGGTGGAAAAAGTGGAAGAAGTGAAAATGGATATAGAGAGGAGGAAGAGGCAGGAGAGAGGATGAATGCTGCATTTTAGAACGGCATGGGATGGTATTGTACTGCAGAAGAGATCTGGGTAAAGTGGTAGAGATTTCAGATCTCCGTAGTGTTAATGCCATTTCCGTTGATGAGATTTTAGTATAGTTGATGAGATTTTAGTATAGTTGATGAGATTTCAATAGTCCTGATGAGATCTCAGAAGATTTGAAAAACTTTAGTCGATAAGATGTCAGTAGATGATATTTCAATCTCAAGCTGGTATGATTTCTGTCGAAAGTATTGAATTCCATTAGAGTCGGTGCATGCACTGGAATTCAGAGAATCAAAAAAGTCAGAATGCCACTTATTTTCAGCTGTTGCCCTTTTTTTGTTCACTTCCATCAACTCAGTCTAGAACCACCAATTCCCCAATGTGTCTGAACCTGTCCCCGATTTGACGTCGCAACCCCTCCTCATAAACCTACATACTGACGCAGTGCTGTGGATGAATAGATGTAAAATATTGAAATGTCCCTGTACTTGTCAGCAAGTTCCGACATGGAGCAATAGTACCACTCCAATGTGTTCTTTGGGACCACACATGCCCTGCACGGTGATCCTAAATACTGATGTTCAGGCGAATGTGGATGTGGATGTGGATGCAGATGTGGATGCGGACGTTGATGTGGATGTGGGATGCTTGTGTGTCTCTTTCTGTACATGTGCGCCCTTAGTTAGGACTGGGAACCAATTGCCCGAGTCTCCCTTGCTGATGGACCGCCTGTATCCATGAGTCGGTGTTCACCTTGGCCAACGTATCCTCGAGATGATAGTGAATGGACTCGCTCCAGAGCGTCCATACCCAGGTTTCCACCTCCAGTGTGAAAGTTCCCCAGCAAATCATTTCTGATTATAATTGAGATGAAGAAGTGAATGGCTCTATGACAGATAGAACCGAATAGGAAGAAGGAGAAAAATCAAAGTTGTATTGTGCTTGTAATTGCAATTTCCTATTCTTTAAGCGTCTTGTTTGGCCCGCTGTCGGAGTTTCAGAAGCAAGGTGCAAATGCTTGTAACCAAAAACCGGAATCAGAAGAACCAAAATACCCAGAACAGAGGAGCCAGTGCAGCTAATAGAGCTATCAAACAACAACAAAATTAGCACTTTGCCAATAAGAATAGCCAGAACCAATCAAAGTGTCAAAGACCAGAGACGAAAGACGGATTTCCAGATGCCAAGTCCTCACTGATACAACTTGCCATAGACCTGATTCCAATACCAAAGACTCCAGTTGTCTGTAGTCGAAGAGATAACAATTTCAAATCCAGTGGAAAAGCCCTGGTAATATACCCCGGACGTAAAATATGGCCATTTGCTCATCCAGGCGCTCCAAAAGTCGTCCCACCTGTACCAATCTCCGATTCATTGACTATGCCAAATCCCTAGCAAACAAAATAACTTTAAGGTCCTAGGACGCTCAAAATGTACCCCGGAGTATTTTTTAGAACAAGGTACATAGGAGCAACCTGTAGATGTGGTAATGTCCGAAATGGCTGCGATAATGCAGAGAGGACTCTGGAACCGTTATGCGGAGCAGATCTTTATGTATAAGTCACGTGCGCGATTATGGGGTTGGATAACCACAGCAGTATACGGGGCCAGGATCATGAAATCGGCGATTAAAGCTTATATAGAGTCGAGAAAGGGGGCTGAAAAAGCGGCCCAATGTATAATGGATGATTTCAAGACTGGGAACGGACAATGGCCGTGCTGTTCAATTGGGTGCAATAAGTACAACATGTCGACGAAATTTAGCCCAAAAAAGAGCAAACCGGGTGAAGAATTTGACAAAGCATTTAAGTCACACAATACCCCGTATAATTCCCATTTCCCACCCACTTCTCTCCCATTTCACTCTATTAGTCCCAATTCACTCTCTTCCCCAGCATACTCTCAGATCCCCATACTGCACGTGCTCCGCGCTCACGTGCGCAACTTATGAGTTGTCCTTTCTAACTCGTGAAAAACAACTCCAACATCAACACCACCAACACCATGGATTTCGAAGAAGCTGAGGACATCAACGGCGTCCGTTTCGCTTGGAACGCCTTCCCTTCCACCAAAGTGGAGGCGGGCAAGATCGTGGTGCCAACCGGCGCGTTGTACTCGCCATTGAAGGTCAGAGAAGACTTGCCAGTGGCCGCTTACGATCCAATTTTCTGTGCCAACCAGAGCTGCAAGAGTATCTTCAACCCATACTGTACGATTGATCCCACGGGATTCTGGCACTGTCCTTTGTGTTCCTTCAGAAACCCATTACCAGTCCACTACCACGGCATTTCCCAGGAGAACCTTCCAGTGGAGCTCCAGCCCGCCAGCTCCACCATCGAGTACATCACCGCCAGACCGGTGCAGAACCCTCCCATCTTCTTCTTCGTCATCGACTTGTGCCAGGACGAGGACAACTTGAAGGCATTGAAGGAGACGTTGGTGATCTCGTTGAGCTTGATGCCACCCAACGCGTTGATCGGTTTGATCACCTACGGCACCATGGTCCAGGTCCACGACTTGGGCTCGGAAAAGATCAACAGATCCTACATTTTCCGCGGTGACAAGGAGTACACCGACAAGCAGATCAGCGAGATGTTGAACAGGCCCATGTCGTCGCCGCCAGGCCAGCCTCCTCAGTTCGCCAATTCCTTGACCAGATTCTTCCTCCCTGTCGAGGACGTTGAGTTCCAATTGACCTCCATCTTGGAGAACTTGTCGAGAGACCCCTGGACTGTGGCCAAGGAGGCAAGATCCTTGCGTTCTACCGGTTCCGCCTTGAATGTGGCCTCCAACTTGTTGGGCTTGACTTACGCTGGATTCGGTGCTAGAATCATGTTGTTCTCTGCTGGTCCCGGCACCTTGAACCCTGGTTTGATTGTTAGCCCTCAATTGAAGGAGCCTATCAGATCCCACTCCGATATCGACAAGGACAGTGCCAAGAACTACAAGAAGGCCATCAAGTTCTACGACTCCGTCGCTGCCAAAGCGGTAAAGAACTCCCACACTATCGATGTGTTTGCCGGCTGTTACGATCAGATCGGTATGCTGGAGATGAAGAACTTGTGTAACCACACTGGTGGTACTCTCTTGTTGTCCGATGCCTTCACAACTTCCATTTTCAAGCAATCTTTCTTAAGATTGTTCAACAAGGACAGCGAGGGCTATTTGTTGATGGGATTCAACGGTACCTTGGACATAAAGACCTCCAAGGAATTGAAGATCAGTGGTGTTATTGGCCACGTTGCCTCATTGGGTGTCAAGACTCCCAACGTGTCTGAAAACGAATTGGGTATTGGTGGTACCTCGCAATACAGATTATGTACTGTTTCCCCACAGCACGCGTACGCCGTGTTCTTCGATGTGGTCAACACCCAAGCCTTGCCACAAAACTCTCAAAGTTACATCCAATTTATCACTCACTACCAACATGCATCGGGTACCTACAGAATGAGAGTTACCACCATCTCCAACTTCTTGACCAGCGATGAGCAAACCTTGACGAACTCCTTCGACCAGGAGGCTGCTGCTGTCTTGATGTCGAGAGTCACCTTGTTCAAATCCGAACAAGACGATGGAGCTGATGTCTTAAGATGGATTGACCGTATGTTGATTAGATTGTGTCAAAAGTTCGCCGACTACAGAAAGGACCAAGAAGAGTCTTTCAGATTAGGCCCACGTTTCCAATTATACCCTCAATTCATATACTACTTGAGAAGATCCCAATTCTTGCAAGTGTTCAATAACTCCCCTGATGAAACTGCATTTTACAGACACGTGTTATTGACCGAAGACACCAACAACTCTTTGATTATGATCCAACCAACCTTGACTTCGTTCTCGTTGGAAGGTGAACCAGAAGCGGTTTTGCTTGATTCTGTTTCCATCAAGGACGACAGAATCTTGTTGTTGGACACCTTCTTCCACATTTTGATTTTCCATGGTAAGACCATTGCCCAATGGAGAAAGGCGGGTTACCAAAATCAACCAGAATACGAGAGTTTCAAGACCCTCTTAGAAGAACCAAAGCAAGAAGCCGCCGAGTTGTTGGTCGACCGTTACCCATTACCAAGATTTATTGATACCGAAGAGGGAGGTTCGCAGGCTAGATTCTTGTACTCCAAGTTGAATCCTTCTACTACGTACAACAGCTCCGACCTTATTGCCAACAATGGTGCCATTGTGTTAACCGATGACGTCTCCTTGCAGGTATTCATGAGTCATTTACAAAAGTTAGTCGTTGGTGGTTCAAGCTAGTATTGTTCCTAAGTGAGTATCACAGCATAAAGTATGAATTTAGTTAATAATCATTGTAGAAATATTGCGTCGAAATTCAATATCTATCGTTTGAGAGGTGTGACATAGGAAAGTAGATTAATATCCGCTTACAATACTATCTCAAAATCAAGAGTTAAGCGAGGATCGTGTTCAATGATTATACTTTTCTACTGTTTCATAAAGATATAGGAATGAAACGTGGGAAAAGGGACATGTTGAGTAGTTACTGTTACTAGTGATTAGGCTACTTGGTAACATGTTGGGATATATGTGGCTATAAACTAATGATAGTTTTCTGCTAGACTTCCAAATTGGAAGCTTAAAACTCATTTCATATATTAATTACTTAAATTATATATTACTTGCGAGGTCAATAGCTGTAGAGTCCCCTCCTTGATTGAATGGTTCGATTAGAACAATTCATGCTAAAATAGAAAGATAATTTAATAAAGAATTTATTGTAAAATAGAAGAACAAAGCATATTCAGAGATTTATGACAATATATGAAGCTTTTTAGTCATTTTTCATCTCCACATATTCCTGCTTAGTATTTGTTCTGCTGTTTGATAAAGCCCTTAATTTACCTTATACTTGGGCGTGTGGCGTAGTTGGTAGCGCGTTTGCCTTGCAAGCAAAAGGTCACTGGTTCGATTCCTGTCTCGTCCAATTTTTTTGGATGATCTTTAACCATATACTACAAATATGCTATTAATACTCCATTTTATGAATTGACCACGCTACTGTTTTAAAGAATACGTGGTTAATATTCAACTGAACATATTCCAATTGAGTGCTGATTCTTCTGTTTGATTAGGTCCGTAATTGACCCCACAATTGGGCGTGTGGCGTAGTTGGTAGCGCGTTTGCCTTGCAAGCAAAAGGTCACTGGTTCGATTCCTGTCTCGTCCATTTTTTTGGTTAATCTTCAACCATATACTGAAAATACCCTGTTATTCCACATTTTTTTGCAAAATTGACCTTTGTTTTCTCCTTTGCCGCATTGGCCCATAGCAACCACTGCCCCTGTCTCTTTTTCCCAAGCTTCTAGCCTCTTTCGGCACTTCCACGTCGTCCTTAAATCCGGGGAATTTTTCACGCACCTAATAATCCTCTTCATCACCATGTTCTGGCCTAAGGCCCTCAGTATTGCGGCAGTATGGCTGGTTTTGACGGCAATCGCCGCCGGATCCTACGGAGACGACCTCTATGCCTTTTCTGACTGCATTTATCAATGTGAACAGATCACATGCTACAACAATATGTACTATGAGTTCCAGTGGAGATTCCAGAACATCCTCCAGAATGAGCCGGAATACGAGTTTAAGTACTACAATGACGACTGGCAGTTTGCCAGCATGCCTTTGCCGTGGCACCTCCGTCTCTTGGGGTGGGATTGCGAGCTGAATTGCGATTATCAGTGCCAACGGACCATCCACAACATGAGAAAACACAACCACGAGGAGTTGTACCAATATCATGGAAAATGGCCATTTCTCCGTCTTTTCGGTATCCAAGAACTCGTCTCGGCCATATTCTCCATAGGGAACTTCTACGTGAACTGGCTTGGGTTCTCCAGAGTGCTCCGCTTAATGCGTCTGAACAAGACCAATCCTCAGCTTTTCTACGCCCACTGCAACATCTTGTTCCTTGCAGTGATCTCCATGATGGCCTGGTCCTTTTCCACCATCTTTCACATCAGAGACTTTGACCTTACTGAAAAATTCGACTATTATTTTGCCGGTTTAACGGTGTTGAGTGGTTTCCATTACATCGCATCCCGGTTGATGGGCTTGTTTGAGCCGGGAAGATGGATTTCTCGAATTGTTTTTGGATTTTTCTGTGCTTTGGCATATTCAGCACATGTATACCGTCTTGTGGATGACTGGTCCTATACCTACAACATGCAAGCTAACATTGCAGTGGGTATTTTGCAGAACGGGTGTTTATCCTTGTTGATCTACAAATTGTACAGTCAGTACTACGAGAAGGAACAGGAGGAGAAGAATAAGCAGCAAGAGCAAGAGGAACAAGAAGAGAAAAATGAACAAATAGACGAGATAAAGATACAGGAAAAGAAAGAAACTGACAGTACAAATGAAATTAGTGCAAGACCTGAAGATATTCATCCACACCTCAGATACACCTCTTTCGACAGAATTATATTATCCAGCTTCTACGTGAGATCACCCAAGCTTTACTCGTTATATCCATTGCTTTTGAGCACAATTGTCATTTTCGGAATGTTATTGGAAGTGTTCGACTTTCCTCCTATTTTCTACGACTTGGTGGATGCCCATGCCCTTTGGCATCTTGTGACCATATTCCCAGCATACTACGGATGGTTTGACTGGCTTGTGTGGGACCTTAACGAGAACGTTTTGGAAAAGGTCAAGACTGAATGAGAGAATCGTCATATTGACAAGTTCTAAAGCGGATGAGATGCCGCTATTTCTAATAAGACCACTTGGTCATTCGTTCTAATATAGAGTATTTATTAATTTAATCAAATCATAATAATAGCAGAAGCTAAAACTATCTATTCGTCATCGCTCATATCGTCCTCAGAAGGAACGTATGGAGGAGGCTTGAAGAACTCCTGGTCTGCCTCAACGACCTTCTTGAACGCAGCCTTGTCGTCGACGTACTGGTACAAGTATTCCAATTCCAAGTCATGCACTTGTCTTCCCAACATCACCAATGAATGTAAAGGTTCCCCAGAGTCGTATTCACTCAATTCTTTTAAGGTACCAGCTTTAAAAGTTTGGGAAGGAGAACCGAGTCTGGAAATGGCTACACATGGAGTGTCTGGGGTGTATGCCTGTTCTTGTCTGAGCTCTTCGATCTCAAGCAATTGCTGACAGGCGGTGTCGATGCTCATGTATCTTGGAGGCTCGTAGATCAAGCGGCCACGGGCCATGTTTTCCAAGCTCTGTTCCTTGACCTTGATGTCAAGCAACAAAAGGGTGTGCAATCCGATTTTTCTGTTCTCCATGATTTTGTTGTAGAACGAGTCAGGCTTCCAGTTTTCAGTGAAGAACACAAGCGAAACCGTCTGACCAAATTGGTACAATTGCAAACCACATGCTCCCACGGCATTCATCACCGAAGCGTTGTGGATGGCCTCGACCTTGATGCCCTGTTCTCTGGCTCTGATGATCAAGTCAGTATGGGTGGTGGCACCAAAAACATCTCCAACAACCAAAAAGGCAATGTCTTCGGTTTCAGCATCGGCCAAGATCTGGTCAGAGCCTGTTTCCACAAGTTCTCTATCGGCCAAGATGACTTCTCTGCCGTAGAACTTCTCAAGCGATTCCTTGTCAGCAGCCATCAAAATGGAGGTGTAAGCCTCGAGGTAAACACGCTTACATTTTTTGACCACTTCCAAACCACGGACGGTGATGTCCGACTCATAGGACAAGCCCAAGCCAATAAGATACAACATTGTTGGTGGTGGAAAGAGCCAGAAATTTTTCAGAAATCCGATGGCGTCACGTGAGAATCTCGAATTTGGAGATGGGCATCAAGTCCATTTCACGAACTACCCCATTTCTTCTGCATGAGTTCGGAACAGTACCTAAATCGAGCCGGATCTCGAAAACGGCGGACCAAGACCGAGGTGGACCTGGACATCGAGCGCTATCACGAGCTCCTCAAGCAAAATCCCAACTTGGACGCGGATATTCCTCCTAGAAGGCATCACAAGGCAGAGACCAAGAAAAGCGAGTTTTTACCCCAAAAAGTGCCCCAAAAAGCCGGTCAAAGGAGTAATGAAGTGATAGAGAAGGCACTGGCCAGGGTCAAGCGTACTCAGGCGCGGTCTGAAGTGTCTAGAAGCCGCAAAAAGCATTCTCCTGGTAATAGCAATAACAGCAATAACAGCAGCAGCAGGGTCCTCAAGAGGCCGCTGTATGACCAGGACGAGTTGAAATTTCCTGAACTTAAGAAACAGAAGATTACAAAGCTAGCACCTAAGAAGTTGGAACTGTACGAGCCAACCAATTTTGAAGAGCACATTTCGTTGAAAAGCAACTATAACGAACTTATTCAGACTGTCAAAACGCATTGGGATACGATAGATGTGTCATTGCACCATAATTTCGTGCAAAAGAACCTCGAGTTCGAGTCCAGGCGGTTTGAAATCACGGACAGCTTTTACGGAGGAAATCACTACGAGTTAATGGGCCAGGTGTTCAGTAGAGACCTCGACCTGTTTCTCTTCAATTTGGGAACGACAACGGAAATGGAAAACATCCCGCTTGCATAAAGCGACAATGCAAATCATGCACATGTTGCATTGGTAATTTGTGGTAGGTAGATATTGAGTAAAGATATGAACAGGAAATAGATAATGGAATATAAATTAAAATCGTTAATAGCATCAAAAACATTGATATTAGGAGAGTGTATGGTGAACTTGTTACGAATAGCATGTTCGACTATACCTTTTAGGATGGGATATATATGGCACAATAACGATAAACTATTCATAGCAAATGTTTCCACAATGTTTGTATTGGGGATAGTGCAGTTCATGAAAATTATGATTCCATGTAAAATTATGCAAATTTTATAAATTGCTGAAAAGTATAAGCTTCTTGGAAATTACAGACTAGTTGGTTTAAAGAGCCAAAAACTTTGATGTTGCTTTTACCATCTCTTGAATATCAAAAATCATCAATCTAGAGCACTACTTCTCTTCAAATTCAATCTTACCAAAATGAAGCATTGAAGAAATATAAGACAAGTCAATAAACACGGATCACTTCTAACATACATTAGAATTCATTCTGTAGTGCTATTTCACATTCTACTCTATCTAGCAAAGTAAAAGCCCATTGCCAAATAATTTATTTCTTAATTAAATTGAATACATGAGATTGAGGTACAGACGGCCAAGAGAGGTACGAGCACCCAAAAACCCCAGGAAAAACCCAAAGGTTAAATCACTTCCAGAACACGTCCCAGTTCCCCTATTTCTTCAGTTCCCATTAATTCCCATTAATTCTTGCCATTTATTCTATCCTATACTTATCCTGCATGTGTCGCGTGATATCTGGCATTAATCAACTCCATACCTGATCTTCTCTTTCATCAACTACATCTCCGTCATATAGTCGCCGTTTGATCCCACAGGCGTCTCCTCCCCTCCTTCGTTCCGCTACAGTCACAATGAACCGAGTGGTGGATTTCCTAAAGGAAATTCCACCCGTGACACGGACATGGCTTCTTGCCATCTTGACCACGAGTGCCGTGGTTTCCTACGACCCCAGACTCGCCAATTCCATCATTTTCATTCCCGACAAGGCGTTCGGATCCCAGCCGTGGCGATTGATAACGCCTTTCTTCATCATCGGGTTGTTTTCACTCGATTGGGTATGGGCCGTGTGGAACATCTATTCCACCCTTAAGGAGATAGAACTGGACTTTCTCGTTCACTTGACGCAGTTTCCCCGGGCATTTCGGGAGCTAGATGACCAGCAGCGTCGTATCATGCAAGAATACGTCGACAGAAACAACTCGGCCGACTTCATGTACTTCATTCTCCAGATAGCCACCTCGCTAGTGGCAACCGCCTCGGTCCTCCACTATGGGTTCGGGTACCAGTTCTTCACGTTAACATCCAAGCTCTTCTCCATCCTCATCTACATACGAAGCAGGGAGCTCCCCATGATCGAAATGTTCTTCTTCTGGTTCTTGCGTTTCCGCTTCATCAACATTCCCTACATTTACGCCTTCCTAGGCTTGGTCCGGTCGGTAGAGTTCCTCAAGGATGCCATCCACATCATAAGTGGGGATTTGCCCCACTTCTTCACCATGCTCCGCAGACAGTACATGGTCCTGATCTTACTCGAGTTCGGGCTAGCCCACATCTGGTGGTACTTCAAGTACTACTCGTTAAAGGTGTACGACGACTCCAATTTTGTAAGAGACTCTCAGACAAAGAACGTGTTGCGGGCTAACGGCGTCCACAACTATCAGTGGGCCCGTGAATTCTACGCATGCGTGTGCACACCTCCGTGGTATTGGTTGATATTGAATAGAATACAACAAACACAAGCAACCAGATCGACTGAGACACAGACAGAAGTGCCGGAAGCTGAAAACGTGGATGTGGAGCATGAGCCAGGGCCAGAAATTATTCCAAACGAACCTGCTTCGGAAGTAGAGCACGAAATACTAGATGTGTCCAACGAGAACCTACATGAAAACGACACTCACCCAATTGAAGAATCCGAATTGCGCCAGCGGCGCAATGGAGATCAAATCGAACCTGGAACGTAGAGTTCCAATTGCATCATAATTGCTGTAAAATAAGAGCACTGGATATGTGGTCTTTGTCACGAGGAACCTATAGAGAATAATATGATTAATAAATTTTGTAAAGTAGGAAGCGAATAAATATGTAAGTAAAATTAGCTAGTACTTTAACTCAAATTGGCCAAATTTAAATGTGTAAATTTATGAGGTTAAGTACCATATTGAAGATGATCCTTGAACTTGAGGACGCCAATTCAATAGTTTTATTATATTCACACAAATTCGATTGAAGTTGAATTAAATTGTTAAGAGGGTGTTGGCATGACTTGTTTCGGTGATATCTAGTATCACTAGCGTCAAAGGTGGACACAAAATCCACCCGGTCTACATAATGTTTCATCGAGAAAGCCTCTTTTTAAATATTATACCTTATTGAACTGAAATTCTATAATCACTCCTGCAGCAACCCAACATCCTTGAGCTTGGCCACTTCTTCCGTCAAGAAAACAGGGACCTCCACAGCCTCGTGCTCCTCAATGGTCTTCACCTTCTCAGATGATTTCTTCTCGCTTGGAGTCATGACCAAGTCGGCAAAGTTAAGCTTGGAGCCCTTGTCATCATCGTCGTTGTCGGCGGTCTCGTTCCATTCAGCCAACTCTTTTTCGTGTTCCCTCTCAATTGCATACTTCACAGCCTCCAAAACATCTTCACACAAATGCTTGGGCTTGTACTTTGGCACAGTACCGTCCTTGTAGACACCAGTCTTGACCAAGATCGAGTGCCACGAAACATCGTGGGAGTTGGCGAATCTAATGTCGGACTCGGGAGTGTCTCCAACGAAATACACAGTCGAAGCTGGAGGCAATTGCAAAGTGATCTTGTCCAGCTTGGAAATTTCTGCCAATGGCTCCTTGATTGTGGTTACTCCATCTTCTTCGTCGGATTCGTCGACGTAGGACTCCAACTTGGCTTGGTTAATAATTTCTTCACCATCTTCTCTGATCAAAATGTCAGCATCTTCGGCATCAGGGTCATTGATGGACAACTTCTTCAAGTGCTCGTCCAAAACACCCTGTCTCCAGCTTGTCAACACCTTGTTGGCGAACTTGAAGGTACCCTTTTGGGGCTTTCCAAATCTGTTGACCTTCAACTCGTGGCCAGTGTGTTCTCTGTACAAGGCGGCGATTGAAACCTGCAATGCACCCATACCGTATCTGGACAACTTATAGTTGGTGGCCCAGATGAAGTCCGAATGGGCAAAGTAGATTTCGGGGCCTTCATCAAAGGTCTTGGATTCGGTGCCCATGACACCGTTCTTGGACAACAACAATTCCAAGATGATCTGCTGGTCGGCGGCCCAGTTTCTGGAGTCGGCAAACACGAGAATGGCGTCAATTCGCACCTTGGAGAAGTCCACGTCCTTGGCACACACGGTTTCTTCCTCGGTCAAGTCGTGGTAGGGACTGACGGCGGGGTTCCACTTCAAGATATCCAAAGGGGTGTAGACGTTCTTGAAGCCGTAGGACTGGGCCACGTTTCTGCAGACGTTGCCCACACCGCCAACCACGAGCACGTTCTTGTACTCGCCCACCAAGTCCTTCATGGGGGTGTGGCCCTGGATGATCTGCTCGGGGGTGATGGTGACGCCCAAACGCTGGGTCAAGTCGTCGGAACGCTGCTTTTCTGGCTTGCCTCCACCGTTGGTCACGAAGATGGAGGGCACCTTGATGTTGTACTTGTTCTCTCCGTTCAACAAGCGCATGGCCTCACGGGCCTGGGGAATGGTGTCGGGCCCGCGGAGAATGACACCATCAATGTCGAAGCAGAAGGCGTAGGAGGCCACACGGTCGTGGTCGATAACCGCCCGCTTCTTTCTGCGGATGATGGAGGCGTTCCGGGACAACTTGGCCAAGGAGTCGACCTTCTTGAGGTTGGCGGAGGAGCTGCGGCCATCACGCGAGAGCGACGTCGACGACGACAACTTGGTCAAGCCATTCTGCCACTGGTTCAAGTCCGAGAGCGATAACGACGACACGCGGTGCTTTCTGTTCAAAGGCTGCAACTCGTCAATGCCGTCGTTGTTGAGGAAGGACTGGAACTGGGGCGACTTTTCTTTGGCGTCTTCGGTCATTGTGAGAAGGAGGGGATTGGTTTATGAAAGGTGGTAGGGAAAGGAATGGAGAGAGGATAAGGGGAGGGCAAATGCGGTATTTATAGTTTTTGGGGGTTGTGATGTCATAGTTGCGACCGCGGCGGTGGAGGGCGTGGTGCGAAGAATAGGGAGAATAGGGAGAGGGGAGGAAGGAGGCGATAGTGGAACGGCTAGTGGAATGGGAGGACCACGACCAGGGAAAGAGTGGGGGCAGTGGTGTAGGGAGAGGCAAGGGAGATGGAATGGAGATGGAATGGACAGGCAATGGAGAGGACGAGGCAATTGGAACCTCAGGATGGAGACCGACAGTTCAATTGGTGGCTCTCTTCCTGATCTGTGACTCCGGTGCATGTAGATTGCTACGGCCCCGAGAGTATACGAAGCTCCGGGCGCAACAATAACCACAGCGCACGGCGTGGCAATAAGAGGAAGTGTCGAGCGAGACGTGGCGAGAAGGGACGACGGAGAGGCGAGGATGGAGGGTGTCGTGGTGGCAGGCGGAGGGAATACGCCCAGTTCCCTGTCAGCCTGGGTGGAATAATGGAATAGGGAGCACAGTGGCGAGAAGGCTAGCGAGAGCGCCCAAGGTGTCTCGGTGGAGGCTCGGTGCGCCTCCACCGTGGTAGCAAATGTCTCAGACTCCCAGATCTCAAAATCAGCAAGTCTGTGGCCATTGTAGTCGCTAGTCACTACGGGCCCTTGCTCTAGGGCAAGGCAAGGCAATATCGCTGCTCCAGCTCCATCTCCTGATCGTCGGTCTTTCTCGCTCTTCTCGGTGGAGCCACTCTGCCTTGGCGTGGACCCATTCCATGCAATTGCGACAATAGTCCGGAGTTGGAGCGGTGTGAATAGCCCGCCAGCACCGCCGAGTTGGAACTGGGCTCGGGGTTCATACCGTCGCATCTCAGGCTTCGTGCTGGGGCTATTCGGCTTGCTGCTTAATGCTTTTTGCAAGTGGTGTCCCTTCAAATAGTGTCCAACCCTCCCCAGTAGTGCATTTACGTAGTGCATTGAAGTGTGCATTCAAGAAGTTCCATTCCTTTCCCCAAGAATGCGTTGCATCTTGACAGATTCTGGCACGTTGCACCAGCCTCAGGACGGCGTTCATTCCGCGGATGTGCCTGTGACTTCATAATGCAATCCCTGCAATGTCCTGTCTATTGTGTCCGTATCCAAGGCATTGAAGCCTCTGGTGTCTGGCACTTTTCACCAAATGCGAGACCCGATGCACCATTTACATCATGGTGCATGGTCTCGGCTGGTGAAGTCATAGTGTCTCGGACGCAACAAGCAATCACGAGAAGCACCGCCGTCACGAGCCTGTTGACCACAACGTGGCCAGCCACAACAGCCTCAATTGAAGCTATAGCCTCGGCATCGGTGTCCTTGGGTTTCCCTTTGCTCAATTGCACAGGAGCGGAATAGTCCGAGATCATGCCCCGATGCTACTTACACCCACAAGTGTGGAAACCCCCTTTGGGCTTTTGTGCACCGTTTCCACCAGACATGTTCTCGGAGATCCAGCCAATAGAGCCACGGTTAGTTCCCCTTACTAACGTGTCTCTGGCGGTGGTCTGGCGGGTGGTATAATCTCTCTATTGTTCATGACGTAATGGCCATATCGGCCCCAGTTCTGCGGAATGTGCTCTTTCGGCTTCTCTGAACTGTCCCGTAAATTAGCCCAGCGATGGAAAACCCGATATCACCCTGATGCGGCAATTGCAGCCTGAATTCCATGTGTTCTGCCCCGTAGTGGCTTTTCCTTGGGTCCCAGAGTGGTAATGGCTATTTCTGTCTTCTTGGCTATTGTGTGTTTTAGATCTGGTATCGATATAGACTAGAATGCTGATAAAATATGTCGATTCCTGTAAAGCTTCCAATTCCTGTAGAGGTTCTATTCTGTAGAGATTCTATTCTATAGAGGTTCTATTCTGTAGAGATATCATTTCCTAGGGGGTACCAATTCCTACGAGGCACCAATGCCTACAGCAGACATGAGAAACCAAACGTGTTTTGCACTTTGCTGGAACCTTTCTATTGTTGAAATTAAATGGAAAATACAGACTCAACCAAACCAGAAGCAGACCCGCTTATGCTTTCGTCAGTATACAACCCCTCTAAAATAGGACCTCAAATCCTCGGCCCTAGAAAATTACCCCCAGTAGTATATTGTCTCGTATATCCACGTCAACTTCCACCTAGTTACCCCATTTGCACACCCGCTATGCTCCATCGATTACGTACTGTTGCACGTTGACACAGCAGTGCCAATGTATCAAGCCCATTGATCCAATTGCCCAAGTAACAGAAACAATAAATGCTTGATATCGAATTCTGACCGATATGTCCGTTCCATACAGAATTGAAATTGTATGAACTATGGAAACCGTGTTCACAAACTGCACAGAAATTAGTAAAGATAAACCCAGTCCTGCAAGTTTTGCTCTTGCCCAGATTAAGGACCAAGGCTTATCGGAAATCAATCAATTTATTCAGTACGGATCCCCCTTTGAAGATTTGAATCTCTTCTACTTTCTTGAAACCCGTCCTGGTAATTGTCATTTCTGAATTTAATTCCTGAGTGAAGGCCATTAGCCAATGCATTCTGTCATATCCATTAATTTCCAAGATTTATACAAGTTTCATACCAGAAGTAAGGAGTTCCAGCACTGATAATCTTATTTACCCCACTAAAGCTTGTCAAAACACGTAAAACAAGAAATTATGTTTCTCACCCTTATTCAGAAAATTAACGGATCTTCCATCCAAAATTTTGAAACCTAGACGGATAATCTTGCAATTCTCTGAACCCCCCTATCTAATGCGCCCTATCTAATGCGCAATTTTGGAATATTAAGAGGCTCAAGCCACTTTTCACATGGCCACCCCTGGAATACCAGGGTATATATTTCTCCACATAAATTGTGCCATCAAATGTGGAGTAAAAGGAAGTCGCATCAGCATTAGCAAAGAGAAACTTCCTAGAACGCCTGGTTAATTCAAGGCCTCCTGTCAATTTGGTAATTCCTAGTTAGCCCCTATCACTTTATCCTTTTTGACGTAAGTGTGGTATTCATAGTGGAATCTTACAACTATGTAATTAAGGTTGGACACATGCATGCATTTCCATCTCTTTTTCCGAATTACAACTGGGCTGAAAATATATAATCCGATATGCCCCTGTTTCTGTAAATTATTGTTCACTATGGTTTCTCTTGCAGGCTACTTGGTATGGTTGAAGTATCCATTCAAGATGCTACATGGAATCATCCAGTATTATCTCTTTGGTAGTCAGTACCGCAAGTACGAGAATAGCTTGGAAGACCATCTAATTATGACAGATATCTTTGCTACTAGATACCCAGTAAACGATGTTCCCTATATGAAAGGCCATTGCAACGACACGGTTCTCAATAAGATCATTCCAGCATCCTTCGGTCGGATCACGTCTCAATTGCACAATTACGGCAAACGGTTCGATCACCAATCGTTCTGGCTATATGAGAAACCAGACAGAAAGAGCAGCGACCCAGTGTTGCTCTATGTTCACGGGGGAGGATTCAGATTGCACACTTCTCCAAAGCAGCTTGAAAGTGTATTGGCAATTCACCATCTCCTCGATCCAGAGGTACGGAAGAACACTTCTGTTTTAGCTTTAGAGTATAAGTTGGTTGGCCATGGATACAGATTACCGGCGCAATACGATCAAATGGATGAAACTTATACACTGTTGAGCAAGACAACTTCAAATATTATACTTTTGGGAGATTCGTGTGGAGGAACTATGGTTGCAGTATACTTACAGAGATTAAAGTTGGGACAAGCACTGAATAACCTTTATCCTACAAAAATCATTATGGTCAGTCCCTGGGTGAAAATATTCCCGGACCCAGAACAATACACAGAAGGAAAGTCATATCATTCCAATGATAACAGAGATATGGTGTTGTACCGGAATTTTAAAGTAGGAATTAATTACTTAGTTGACGAAGATGAATTGGCCACCTTAACTATCTCACCAGGAAACAAGAAGCCTACGCAATCCTCAGACTGGGACGGAATCAAAACCTTGAGAGATCCAGGTTTTGACGTCTTTGTTATTGCAGGTGAAGATGAAGTTTTCAGAGACGATATCCTCGACTGGTGTGAGTACGCCTTGGATGTTCCGTTATATTCCAAGTTCACATACGGAGATTCCAATAACCAATTTGATGAAAGTAAGCATTCCTACATAACTACCCGAGAAAATGGTCCTCACATCAGAGTTTTTGTTGAACCGTGGGGCGTCCATGTGGGTGGCTTCTTCTTCGAGAGTAAATTACTTCGTGATATTAATACGAACCCCGAATTGACATTGAAGCAAGTTGACAAGGATAAGTTTTTTGGAATATATCGGATAGCAGAATTCTTGAACGACACCTTGAAGTAAAGGTTGCGACTTGATATATAGATTGGTTTGTGAATTTAACTTGAAGCACTTTTTTAGACTATGGATGTGTATCAAGTCCGTTGAAAGAATGTACCTCACAGGATTGACATATTTTTGCCTGGAGATATAATACTTCACCACGTATTGTAGATACTTGTAAGCGAAATTAATTATATTTAGTGGACTATCTTTGCAAGAATCCAAGAAATTATACAGAAAATATTCAGTGAATTCGATTCAAATCTAACGGAGATTAAGTTTCTCGTTGTAAATCTTGGAGTGATTAGAGTATAATACTCTACAAGGTGGCTTGACAAATTTATTCAAGCCAGTAGCAAAATGGGAGTATGTTTCGTCCATCAAGTAATCCTTTCTCCGGAGTACTACAATTACGTATAACCAGAAAGCTTTGTCCAAAATGAACAATTACAGACTTCAGAAATATAAAATAATACACTATTTAGATAAAGAAAGAGAAATAAACTGTTAATCTTCGTTAGGCTCATTGGCCTTCTTCATTCTGGCGATTTTGACCAATGGACTCAATGACGACACATCATCACTATCTTGAATAAATCTGTCTGCCAACAACTCGTCAGCATTGGCTCTTTTGTTGAAATCAACTTGCAAGCACCAAGACAAGAACTTTCTGATGTCATAACTCAATGCCTCCGGCTCCTTCAATTTAGGCGTACCATTGGTAGCAATAAGATACAACGCTCTCAATGGGGTTTCGTTCAAGTATGGTGGTTCTCCTTCGATCATTTCAATAATCATGATACCTAAAGACCAAATGTCGACCTTAGGACCATATTCTTTTCTGGACACGACTTCTGGGGCCATCCAGTATGGAGTACCCACCATTGTCGTTCTCTTCAAGTTTATTTCATTGATCTGGGCACAGAAACCAAAGTCAGTCATCTTGATATTACCATCAATATTTAACAAGATATTATCCGACTTGATATCACGGTGAATCACACCCTTGGAATGCAAGAACTTCAAACCCTTCAAGGTTTCACGACAAACGGCACCAATCTGGCCCTCGGTCATGACACTGTGAGTCACAATCTCTGTTAATGAACCACCTTCCATATATTCCATGATGACCCACAAGTCGCCCTTCACCAAGAATGAGTCGATGAAGTTGACGATATTGGGGTGCTTGCTTCCCTTCATCACCAAGATTTCATTAATGATGAGTTCTTTCTTGGGCTGCTGCTCCAAGTTCATCTGTTTAATGGCCACAGTTCTAGACTTTTCAACCACTTCGTGGGCAATGTAGACTCCGCCCGAGGCACCCTGACCAATCTTGTTCAAATCAGTGTAGATCTCGGTGGGGTCGCCCTCACTGCAGATAGACTTCAATTTGCTGATGATCTGCTGGTTCTTACGCTTCTTGTCCTCGCGCTTCTTTTGGGCCAAGATGGCCGCTTGCTTGGCATCACGGACGGGCTGCTGGCTCGACTTCTTGCGGTGCATTTCTGGAGGCACTGAGCCGGAGGCCTGTGGAGGAGGGGCATTGGCGGCGGCCTTAGCCCGTTGCTGCTCGTAGGCCTCCTTGGTGGGCGTGGACGCAATATCGGCCAAAGCCTGTGCGGGTCCAGACAATGCCTGGGGAATCAGTTGCTGAGACTGCGAGGGAGGAGGTGGAGGAGGTCTATGAGATTTGGACTCATCTTTGGCGCGCTGTTTGGGATAATTGAGGGATTCTTCACCAAACTTGGATGAGGGCGGAATTGGCGCGGTAGACATGGAGGCCTTGGGCTGCACGCGGGTGTGGGAGGCCAAGGAGCTGCTGTGGGACTTGGACTTGGGGATCTTGGTGGAGGAGTTGGACGAGGGCAATGGCGGCTGCACATTGTAGGCAGGGGTGGGAGGTGGCTTGTCGTGCTTCTTGGAACTGCTACGGAGCGACTTGATGGACTTGGAGGAAAAGGACCGGCCCATGAAGCTCTTGGTCTTGGAGGGCGAGATGCCTTGGCCCAGGCCATTGGGGGTGGAGCCGGGAACCTGGGGCGATGACGCCAGTTGCTGCTGGGGCGTGGGCTGGGCCGAGGGTGGCTTGGGCGCCGGGCGGCTGGGGATGAACTGGTTCTCGTAGTTGGCGTTGGGGGTGCGTGGTGTCGTGGTGGGCCTCTCGTCGGGGTGGTGCTGGACAGGGGTGGTTGCAGTGTCAGAGATTTGGTCGGTGTGTGGACTGTGCCCGTGGTGCGAGGGGAATGCAGCGCTAGGCGTCATGGGTGGCGTGTCATTGCCGCCAGAGTAGCTGTGGGACGAAGTGTTGACGTTGTTGATAGACGTGGTGGAGCTGTTGGACTCGAAGTGGAACTTCTTGAACGCATTGTCGTCAGGATTCTCGTTGTTATCCTGGTAGAACGCCACGATGTCCATGACCGCCTGCGGGTGCTGCTTCTGCTCAGTGCGCGAGATGCCGCTGGCCAGGAGTAAGCGCTCCCATTCGATGGGCAATCCGGTGTACGAACCGTTGTCGTCGATGCCCACATGTGCCACATGCTTGGCGTTGAACGGCGTGGAGATCTTCATGTTGAGCGACGACGCCAGGTCCGAGCCCGAGTCGGCGCTGCCGTTGCCCAGCGTACCGTTGGCACCGGACTTTTTGCTGAACATCAGCGTCAACACGCCCTTGACACGGTTGCCGCTCTTGCGCTTCTTGCCCGAGGTGGACGACTGCGAAGGCGATGCCATGGAGATGCCCATGCCGGGCAACTCGCGGGGCAGCGAGTTGCCCAAGTTGGAGGACGACGAGTTGGCGGAGTTGGCCAGCGCCGGGTGGGCGAACTTGTAATGCAGCTGGAGCACGGGACTCACCGCCAGGGTCTGGTTGTGCGACAGGGCATGAGAGGGTTGGCGTGGCGCCGGAGCACTTCTGATGACAGTGGCAGAAGATGGGGAGCGGGACTCGCTGAAGGTTGACGAAGGGGTGGAGATGGCGGCGTTGGGTGGAGGAGGTGGGGCACGGTGGGGTGCTACCGAGGAGGGAGTTGCGGCCGACTGGAGATGTTGCTGATTTTGCTGGTGGAACTGTTGATGCTGGCTGAGCTGCTGCACAGGGGTGGCGTCGGGATCGTGGGCGTAGCGTGCGTCGGGAGTATCGTGGTAGTGGTCGTCGTCGTTGTCATCGTCGTTGGTGCGAATGGCACGCAAGGTGTCGCTGCGCAAGTTGGGAGTATGCTGGTCGTGGTTGCTGCTGATATCGTCGTCGTCGTCGCTCATGGGCTCGAACTCCGAGCTCTTGCTGTAGTGGCTGTTGTCGAGGTACGACGAAATAGACTTGCCCTGGAGATCAGCCTGCAGCGTGTTGGAGCGGGGGTCAAGTGTGGACTTGAACGACTTGAGGTCTGGCGTGGAGAGCAAGTGGGACGAGGACGAGTTGGACGTGGACACCGCGGTGGATGCGATGGTGGACGTGGCAGTGGAGGCGGGGATGGAAGCGGCAGAGGCATTGGCAGATTCAGGGTGTCGTTGGGGCGGGACGTGTGAGTCCTGTGCCGTGTGGGTCAGCTCTGATACCGACTGGTTTGACTCCTGCGACACTGACTGGTTCGACTCCTGCGATACCGATTTGTTCGACTCCTGCGACACCGTCCGGTCCGCTTTCGACGACGTGTGTTGCAAGTCCTGTGCCTTGTGGTTATCCTGTACCGTGTGCTGCTTCTCCGTGTTGTTCAACGTTGTGTCGGAGTGTTTCTGGAGAAGCGAGTGGTGGACAGCGTCCGAGTCGCTGGCGATCTCGGCAGTGTCCACTGTGTCGGTGGTGGTGGCGGTGGTGGTGGAGCCGACGGTGGCGGCGGACGCACGGTGTGAGGCGTCGTTTGCGGCCGGGCCGTTGTGGTGGTGGGCGTCGCCGGCGGCATCAGCGACTCCTGCGGCCTGGCCAGCGGCCGCGTCGGCGCGGTCCTCGTTGATCAGGCGGGCAAGCTGCTGGTACTGTTCGCTCTGGTCCGACGCCTGGAGGCCGGTGACGTTGAAGATGCCGGGCATTCTGGGGAGCGCGGGCGGCAGTTCCACCGGCGCCGCCAGCAGCAGGTTGGGAGGCGTCTCAGTGGCCGACACAAGCGAGTCGGTGAAGTGGGAGATTTTCTCGTGGATGGGCGACCCCAACAGAAAGCTGGAGAACTGGGGCACGGGGGATATGCCGACGTCTGGCTCTGGATGCCCCGAGGACGTGGATGTAGGGGAAACGGCGGCGGCGGCGACTGGCGACGGGGACGACGACACGACCGAGGGCCCTACGGCGGTGGTGGTGGCGGCGGGCATCACGCCGTGGTGGTCATGGCTGGGGCCGGTGGACGAGACAGTGGATGTGTTGGGGATGGAGACGTCCAGCGAGTCGGGATGGGCGCCGGGGCCCGGCGAGGGGTGGCCTGGGCCGACAGGGGGAGGGCCTGGGGGCAGCGAGGCCAACTGGGGGGACGAGGGGTCCGTGGAAGCCATTGGAGGGACAGGAAGGGAGGGTTGGGGGTTGAAGAGGAAAGAGCGACGAATGGAGAGAAGAATTAGTGAGGATTGGAGGTGATAGGGGAGAAGGTAGTGCGACATGGCCCAGAGGGTGCGGGCGAGAATGGGGAGGATAGTGCGAGGATCGAGGAAGAATGGCGGGAGCGAGGGAGGAGGTAGAGGAGGGTGGAGGGAGGGTGTTTGGGGGTTCACGGGGAGAGGGCGGTGTAGAGAGTGTTGGAGAGGGACCGAGGGGCTGGACACAGCGTGTAGGTGTCAGAAGAGGGCGTGGACGCCTTGGTCTGCCGTGTTATCTGTGTCGGTGTTTCGCCCTATCTCTCTTCTTCCTCTGCGCTGTGTGCACGTTGCTGGTGTCTCGCACGGTGGTGGAATTTGGAATATTTCACGAGAGTCGCGGTACACAAACGCGTGGCCAGGAGCCATGCCCAACAATGTAGCGACATGGCCCTGGAGGGTCGGGTTATAGGGCATTGGCCGGGGCTTTGCCAGCGAACGCGGACCCTAGGCACAAACGGAGTTAGAGGACTACATAGAGAGACCATACGACACGATGGGTGTGCGGTAGAGGAATGGCCACAGACGTGGAGCTGTTGTAGAGAAACGATATGTTTCGAAAGGTTAGGCATGGACATGCCGTCCGACTTCCCGCCAGTGCTGGCTTGTTGCCGCGCCGACCACCAGGGAAGTGGCGGGCCCAACTCGCTGTCACTTTTAGCTAGGGCGCGCAGCAGCCCGCAGCATCTGGGGCCAATCTCGCTACACCAGCCATTCGCTTCGCTACAGCGACGCGACCGGCGACACACGTCTAGAGAGCGAGCGAGCAGAGGGCGGAAGGTGTTTTCAGGGCAGAACGCCGGCGACAGCAGCAGAGGATGGGCACGACGGTTGGCGAGACGGGACGATGGCACAGGCGATGCACCGGTGACGTGGCGGTGACGTGGTGGTGACGTGGTGGTGACGGCCTGGTGACGGCCCGGTGTGCGTCACCTCTTCCCAAGAGTCGCTAGAACGTCGCTAGCGCCATGGCGCGGCGCTGGCGAGATCTTCAGTTCTGGGGCCACATTTCGCCAGGCGTCGCCACTGGCTGCCGACATCGCCACTGGCTACCGGCATCGCCACTGGCTACCGGCATGGCCGTGTGTCGCTCCTGGCTACTGGCGGTGCCTCCCGCGTGTCTCCGCCTTGTCGGCAGCCGGCTTTGTGTAGACGAAGGGTCCACTACCGTCCAGGCCGTCCGTCTCATCTGGAGCGAGCTAGAACAATCATCGTCCCATAAACAGCCGGACACAGAAGCACAGAATGCACACGAACGCAGAACCACCACCACATAGGGGTTGGGCGATCCTACACCGGCAAGCTGTGGCAGGCCGGGCAGGCCGGCCTTACCTAGCACGCAATAGCTCCAATTGCCCAATGGCCCAATGGCCCCAATGGCTCTAATGGCCCTAATGACTCCAGCAGTAGGGCCCTGTGGTGTGTCGTCATTACAGCGGAGTTCAACAATTTTAGCGGGAGCGCGCAACGAGAAGTCCGTGCTGAGACAATAGCGACGCGGGTAGAATAACCAGGACGCGAAGCAGCGTCGCCGGCTCTTTGACCATAGCGATGGCTCTACGGGCCGCAACCGCACCGTTGCATATTCTTCCAGCACAATGGTCCACAAGTGGTGTTTCTGGAAGCTCGACAATGTCCCCGAACACCGTTCCGGTCAATCTGTTTTATCCTCGGCGATTCCCTCCAGCCTCGCCAGGCCCGTCAGGAACCACACCACCAACAACAGCCTCACCGTCCCGTTATCCGGGCCGCCACGGCACCGGCTGCCCCAAAAAGGAGGCTCACGAGCCCGCCTGACATTGTCCTCCTCCCGCCACTATTGTCGACACGGATACGACCCGACCGTGCAGGTTCTTTCCATCGTACATTGCATTCATCTGAAATTCGATCTGATTGGTGAGAATCGCGGGGCCCGGAGCCCTACCGGCAATTCCCTCGGCTGGGGCAGCCCGAAGCAGCAGTACGGGTGCCCAGAGCGTAACGCGGCGCAACAGATCACCCGGTTCGTTCCGTTTACGACGAAAACAGCCGTGCTGACCCGTCCTTGTTGGTGTTGGGTTAGGGAGCCTGGGATCTGCACTGGAACCTTCAGCGAGACCCAGGGAAAAGCTCCAATTCCGCCAACGGAAGTGCAGAATTGCAGAATCACAGGATAGGACGGACCAGAGTGTTGGTGGAGGAGCGGAAAGTCGAGCTTCGGCCGAAGTCTCTGGTCCACATAACACCGAATTACAGACCACAGATATTTCCAGTCTAAATGTTCTAAAGGCCCTAAAGGCCCTAAAGGTCCCCTAAAGACCCGCGTGATTGCACTACACTTTTTCACTACTGGCAGAGTCGCACGGGCCGTCTCGCTATGTCTCTCGCTAAAGTCACAAGCTTCTATAGAACCACCTCTGCCATCCTGTTTTCCATTTATACCCTATTTAGCACCAGGCCCTACCCATGGTCTGCGTAACAATGCTTTGGCACAAAGCCAACAATGCCATCGATGCTTTTACACAACTCCTGGTGCAACGGTTGTGTTCCACCTCGGCCGTACCTCGATCCTGGCTTCAGGCCCTAGGCTGGCCCCGGCTCGGTCCCAAGATTCCCTTGGCAATCTAGAGCATTACCCTTGCGTTGCCTAGGCCTGGGACGTGCTGGACAACTTCCGTCCCGTGATGACAAACGAGCCAGCCTGTTCCACAAACACGAAGCTGTGCTTCACCAAGTAGTTTTTCACCCCGTTCTTGATCACTGGAATACCGCCTGCAGAATGGATTCCCCGGCCTGTAATCAACTTGACAGGACCGGCAAACTCGGCCTTGCTGCCGTACCGGGAGAGGTTTCCCTGGTACTCTCTGCTGGCGATTTCGTTGCTCCACCAACTGGCTAGGGCCCTTTGCGTAACCAAAAGTGCGTTGGTGAACTTGAGCCCGTGAAGGTCCAATTCCCCTGTTTCGGCAAAAAGCAGAAGCTGGCGGCTTTGTGTCTGCTGTTCCGAGTAGTTGATCAAGTTGGACTTGTTTCTGTATCGGGCAAATTGGCTGCTCAACCCGAGCATGGACAGTTGAGGCTCGCTCTTCTTCATGGTGATTGTGGGAACCACCTTGGCTTCCCGCGGGCCCCGGGTGAGCCGTTCGGCATGGTGCTCCACCACGATCCGACAGGTGTCGATGACTTTAAACGGATTTCCGTCCATCAACACGAGTGCCCGGATGCAGAAGTTCATGTCGATGGCCTTGAATTGGGGATTACTTGTGAGTAACATCTTCAACTCGGCGTATTCCGTGCTAGCGGTGTTGAACCGGTACACTGGCTTGCTAGGATCAGCAGAGGATCTGTCTGGAGTTCTTCTAGAGCCTCCCCGTTGAACCCTTCCGCCCACTCTATCCTTGGGCTTGCCTGTCTCTGTCGGTTTGGGCTTGTAAGTCAACACAATGGCCACCAAACTGTTGATGAAGCGTCCCTGGTGGGTGTGGAGGAAGCTGGTGGCATCTGCAAGCGGGATCTGGGTGATTTCTTGCAATTGTAGCGCCTTTTCGTGGATGGAGTCCCAAACTCCAGTGGGTTGGGCCTTCGATGAAGAGCTTATTCCAGTGCGCCCAGCTGCCTCAAACGACGTCACATTGCCTCCTAGAAGTATATCTGTGGCTCTTTCCACGTCGTCCCCAACCTCGTTAAGGACCTCCTGTAGCGTTTCGTTGTCGTGACTAGGAAACATGTCCTTGAGCTGGAACACATGCAACGAGTACTCTTTCCTGTTGTGTTCATATTCCTCCTCTTCAGCCTGAAACTCTTCCTGCAATTCGAGACTCTCCGATTCCACGAAGAGCTCTTCCACAAGAACGTCGATGTCGTCACAAGTCTTGATTCGTATCTTCAATTCAGTCCGAGAAATACGGGGAAACAACTCGGCCATATTGTCCACCAACGCCATGAAATCAACGTCCTGATCCATTTCATCGTAGGCAAACTTTTCATAGTCTCCTTCACTAAGAAAGTAAGTGTCTGTGCTCTCATTGTGTTCTGGGTATTGGTTGGAGCCTGATAAGGATAACGCCTCGAGTTCTGGAAGGGTACTGGCTCCTTGCAACGCGGTAAACGGATTCAGCGTGTCCATTAGCGACTTCTGGTCTATGCCTGCGCCTTCCATGTTGTCGTCGTTGTCGTCTATTTCTGGATTGGTAGCTTCGTCCGTATCATCGATGCTGGAGTCGTTGATGCTGAGTCGTGTGTCCCCCAACTTCAACGACTCTGGATGAATATTGGCCTGCAATTCGTCCTGAAACTGGTGGAGAAACTCCACTGGTGTTAGAGCTGGAGCTGGTACGGCCGGAACGGCCGGCTGAGATAGTCTCTCCAGCGTGGTGATCGATTCAATGTCTTGCAGAAGACATTTCATAATGCGTTCGTAGTCCGAACTATTAGTGTATTTGGCGCTTTCCACGATGAGACTACGCCAATGCTGGTTCGAAAGAACTGGAACATGCCTGGGAATGAGTCTATTGACTTCAATTGGGCAAATGCTTCGGTAATTCCGACGAGGTAACCACGGCTCCACATAATATTCAATTCCATCGATGTAGAAACGGCCACAGGCGATTGCCCGCTGCCAATCGGCCACATTCTTAAAATCCAACATTAAGCAGGAGTCTGCTAAAATTTTCGTCGATCGTACAGGTCCTAAGAGAGTGGTGACGAAGTCCAACACAGGTACTTGGCGCATTTTGTGATGTCCAACTATAATTATGTGGGTGTCGAGTTCACTTCTGGCTGCTTTCTCTTCGAAGGAGAAGTGAATGAATGTAAGGTAGGATTGCCAATTTAATATGTGACTGAGATTGCTTCCTGGTTCATCTAACACGGCGATTCGGAAGTCTAGCGACGCTTCTGTCATCACCACTGCTAAGGCAAACAAAGCGTCATCCTGGCCCAATCGGTAGTAGAGGGAGGTGAGCTCATGTATCAGATGATTTGGTGCATGCTTGTGTTGTTCTTCGATGTAGGCTGCCACGGCGGAGTCGATGTTTTCCGGGACTGGGGTGTCCTTTGAGTTGGGATGTGAGGAAGTGGCACCTTCAGCGTCCTCAAATATAGCGGAATACAAGTGACAGAATACGCGATAGTCTTCCGTTTGCAGAGAAGTCAAGTTCAAGTTGGGACGCAGTACCCGTTGGTTCATCAAGTGGCCCCAATAGTGCATGTCTCGATTCTGGAAATTGTGGGCCAAAGTGGCGGCCATGGCGCCGTCTCGGACCACGGCTATGTAGAGCAGGATCTTTACGCGGTAGAACGTTGTCGGTTGGTCCCATGTGGACGCTTTAAGTGCATTTGCCACGGCACCGACGGAGGAAGACTGGAGTCTGGGGTCTGAGGTGGTGGAGGAATCCGGCGGCGACGGAGCCGGATCGGAGACCTTGCGGTCTATTTGCACGTCAATGCTGAGGGGATTGTATCGCAAGTCGGGAATACGCGACAGAGACGTGGTCATGGCGGCGGTGTGTGTGTTTGCAAAGGGAGATGTAGCTTTAAATGGTGGTTTTTATGTAGATGATTTGTGGATTTTTGTGTGCGATAGTGGGCAGCATGGTGCTTGGCGGAAACGTGGGCCAGAGACAGGGACTGGGGAAATAGAGAGACAGGATGGGCACGACACTGGCCTGGGGATGTCCAGGATACCGCTGGTTCTGAAAACGGCGTTTCCTGGAGCCTGGGGGTGCCTCCTAGAGCCTCTGAAGAGTGAGCAAAGGCGTAGGGACAAAGGGAAGAAAATAGACTATAAGAGGGAAAAAGAGGTTCCTAGACGACTTTACGAATATAGAGCCTACGGAGTACTCCTATGCACTTTCGGGGTTCCGGGGAAGGTATTGGCGACGCCGGGTGCTTGATAAAATCGTCCGAGGATGACATTACCAGCACTTAAAATTCGAAAAAAAGGCACAAATCCGATTTAAAAGAGCTTAAGAGTATCAAAAATGCCATGACAGAATAGGAGTGTCAGAAAACCAGTTGAGAAACACATGGCCGGGGCTGGAGACGCTTTTCTGTCCCAAAATCGTCTGACCATCGCGATGCTACTACTGACATATATTCAACGATTTATTGATAATATCTTCAATGACTCAGGCGTACAGCATATCCTTGTTTCAAGGACAAATTCCTGGTTTAGATCTGGGTCTCTGATGCTGGGCACCGTTGGGACCTGGCCTTATTGTTAGAATCTCGGCTAATTTCTCAGATGAATGCGATCTACGGAATTTCCTATTTCAACCGTTAAAGATATACCCAAATTCAGGTCAAAAAAAATACCCGTTCCACTTGAAATAATAATATCCTACGCTTGGATGGATTGTCCATTCGTTTTTTAAAAACTAGGAAAAGAGATAGGGCTCGAATGGTAAAAACAGGTTCGACGTAATAATGAGCCAAAATCCTTTCTTCACCATTACAGTATTTGCCAGGTGAATCAGTGAACAGGTGACTAACTGCATTTAACTATTCTTGCCTACTCCTCCTCCTCCTCCTCCTCTTCCTCCTAAGATGTTTCTTTTGCCCGAGCTGCAATCATATGGAATGAACTTATTATTTCCATCAAATTTGGATTTTCTCATCACAAGTCACCTATAACAGGTTCACATGGGATTCGTTATATATCGGGACCGGAAATATGTAGACACCACGGATATTTATAGCAAGATTGTGTTCTGATAAGCATTTCCAAGTGAAAGATGCAAGCTTGCAAATTTCCATGGTTTTGAACCGAAATCTGGACATATGGAGATTATTTTCTCCATCATGTCGAAGTAGCAGGAACTAAACGTATTTTGGCTTTCAAGTCCACCAGCCAACTTTGTCGAAACCAAATAAACTGTGATTAGACAAGCCGAACTCAGGATTTGTGTGGCTGGGAATAATACATTTTCCATTACGCTGCTATCATGCTTCAGGGTTTTTGTTACGAACACAGAGTGTCTTCAAGGCCGAAAGCCACCTGATCAAATCTTCTTCGCTAGAAGCACAGAACCGTAAACGTTTGGTAGGAGTTATAATCAAAATACACCAAAACTTGGATCTGGAAACAGGATCCAACTCAATAGCATCGATCAAATTGCCAAGAGGAATCTTCTTGTAAAGCTTGCGTTGCCTGTGTTCGTCTTTGTAGAAGTACATCGCCTTGGATGTTAGCACAACATAGAATCGTTTCCATTTATTGTACCTTTTTCTCAATCGCAAGAGATACCCTTGTTCTATGGTATATTCATCTGGGGAGGTTGCAACGGCGTTGGTAGTACCTTCCGGCTTAGTGGGCGGAGTTGGGGGAGGTGTGACTCCAAAATCAGGAAAAGCACTATCGGACAATCCGGAAGACAATTCCTCGGGTCCAGAATAGTCCATATCAAGTGGAGGAGGCAGAGGAGACCGGGAAGAAAGTTCGGCAGATACCAGATTTGTATCCAGAGCAAACAGTGGCTTTTTCTTTACCTGGTTGGAAGTGCTGGATTGTGGGGTTTCGGGTTGTTTGGGGTCCTCCAAGAATACTGCCAATGCATGTTTCCAGGTGTGCAAAGAGTTCAGGTCATTGCAGCGGAAATGGAAAACTCTGTTGCCGGAATAAATGGCAAAATGGAAACGACTATGATCTGGAATCTCACTGAAGGAGAGAACATCTGCTCTATCGATCACCCTTAAGGCTTTATGCTCGGAAGAATCTTTATAGTAGCTCAATTGGCACCGACGAAGAGAAACCCATACCTTTTTCCATTGGTGGGTTTTACGGGAGCGTTTTTGGAGATATTCTGCCGCTAGCACCCGGTTGGAGTCGAGCTGATTCGACGCCGCGTCCAACCGAGTCTCATAAGTGGAACTGGAAGGGTCCTGGCTGTTGTGGAGTGACATGGTGCGAGGATCAGATAAAATGAACGGGATGTTACGCCATGAATATTAGATGATTTTTGGAAAAGGAGAGTAGGTAGTGGCTTACTAGGCTTGCTTCTCGCAATAGTTTGGTCTAGCTAAGAAGTATGGCTGAATGTCAGGCGTAACTCCACAGAAAACGTCAGCTTGGGCCTGAGTCTGGCTACTGAAATTTCGGAAGACGTGGAAACAGATACAGAAGATGATGAGCACTGAAGCAGGTTAGGGATGCATGTCGCCAAAACTTTGTGGAGTTTCGTCGCCGTAGAGTGGTGGGGAGGAGGACATGGCCCTCAGTCGGAAGAATTGGACCAGGTGGGGCTTTTTTGGGGTGTCCCCGGAACAATACTCATAATAAGGCCAAATATAGATATTGGCTGTGGAGAAACTGCCTCGAGGATTTTGCCTACAACTTCTCCAGGGACAGACTAAATTAGAATTACACCATGAGCTTTGCTTTGTGGAATCAGTCAAGGGACTGGCCTTTTTCTTTGGTGCAGAACAGGCAGTTTTGATCGATGCAGTGCTCACTTCTTATACTTTTCCTCGTTTCTTTGACAGGTTTAAGTACCACCTCTGCCCAGAATGACCAAGTACAATCTTATACATACACAGCCCGTGTTTGAAGAAGGGTCTATACTTGACAAGTTTCATAGGAGTCCGTTCTGGACTTGGCGGAGTGGAGGAACGCCGCAAGTTCGGGGAAACTGCGCCACGAGTTGTGAGCAAGATCCTTGCGGCTGGGTGCAAAGTGGAAGTTGGACTCGGGAGCAGATAAGTAGAAATGATTAGGAAGAGAGGAAAGACATCTAGGGGTGTTAAAGTAGTGGAAATAGGGTCGCGGCAACCAGTGGAATGCTCTGTGTTGTTGGCTAAATTCCTGCTTCGTTAGAGTTCAATCTTTATGTCACCCATGAGCTGGTTTCTCTGTAAAATTATCTGCCGTTGCCAAAATCACTCTGTACGCATAAGATATGAACAATTTATACAGGCATTACAACGTCACTATCATGGTATCGTTTCAATTGCATTCAGACAATCAAATGCAATGATTATGGGTCGAGCCCTGCAGCTTGTAGTTCGCAGTATGGGGTTCTTGGTGATTTAATTCAAAGTGTTTAGGGTACTACAGTTTTATCTACCGATACTAACAGACCTCTTTCCACAAATCCATGAGTTTCGAATGGAATCTACTCCATCTATCACACTCTTCTTGGCCCAACTCGGCCACCTTTAGGTCCTTCTTTCTTCTGCCTCGTAATTAATTCGCAGAGAACTTTGGAACAATAAGACAATAGAATACTTGCGCTTTGGCTCCAGTTGCATCCAGGATCCGCGTTCCTGCCCCTGAATCCGTCTTCGGGTGCGTTGGCCCACATGTACTGCCCCTAGCGACCCCGGGTAGCTGCCGTTATTTCTGGTGTATGGAGGTTTTGGTCACGTGACGTTCAACATCACTCCAGCGCCTTCCGGGCGCCGCCAGTGTGCCAGAGGCTCCTGTCATGCCCACTGCCACGTCGCCCGCCACCGCGCCACCTTCTGCTGTCAAAAGGCCCTTCTCTAGCGCCGCTTTCTTCTCCCAACAATAATAGTGAAAATTTTTCCTGCATGCAACTCGAAGACATCGCCGTTTCCGCCTCTTCCCGTGATCCACCGACTCCACCAACCACCAGAGCGGCTGTAGCCGCCATCACCAGATCCGCTAACGTGTTTTCCCCTCCAATTTGGGCCCAGGAAAGGTGCTAATCTGCCCACACTGTGGGTCTCTCGCTCATCGCTACTTGCCAACATTTAAGCACACTCTGGCGTCTCCGTCACCGCCGGGAGCCGCCCAACAGGACCCTTCGCTTGTGCATGCCCTTAGGCGCCTCCGGGGCCGCCAGTTTCCTGATCTACTCAGGCGGCTGGCGGGAAAACAGCCCATGTCTTGGATGAAAATGGTCTATTCATGGGTCGTGCGCACACCACCTGAATGGTGACACCGTGATTCTCTTCTACCAATGTGCTGTACAAGTAGCCTCCTCTATCCACCTTCACTGCCCCAGAAAGCTCTCAGATCCCCGCCTACTCCCTTCTCCAGAGTCTAGTCGTGCCTCCCTTTGTGTTACCCACGTCTCTCCTCCCATTTTCCGCCCCCAATCCCGTCCTTTGTTGGCTGATCTTTAGTTCCCATATCACAACAGCCCCAGCATTAGCTCCAATTGACACGTCCTGCCTCCAGAACTCCCCCATAGGACCCTCCCCGTTGTCTCACCTCCCTTACCTGCGCCTTCTCTCCCCATAGTGGCGTCTTTGCTCTGCAGTGTCTTATCAGAGCAGTTCCAGCCCCCTTTGTGACTCCACAAAGCGCCAACGGCTGCCAGGCTTAATTACCCCATCCGAAGCCCACGGATCCAGTGCACGGCCCCAGAGCATCTCACTGAGGAAGCTCCGACTCGAATCAGCTCGAATCCGTCGAATCTACAAGATCCTGCTGCAGCTCTTCCGGACTCTACCGTTTGACCCTGTGCTTCAAATCGCAGTCTCTCCGCCCAGAAACCAACATCATTCACATTCGGTACCCCACGCAAAGCCCTCCTGAGCCTTAAAAGCAGGAGAACTCAGCCTTTGCCATATCTTGAACTACACCTCGATTACATGTTCAATGTCGGTCTCCAATACCCCCAATAGCTCCAGGCGCAACTCTTCGGTAGGAGATGAGTCTCCTAAGCCTTTCATGCCGAGCTTGAAAGTATCCCACTCCACGTCCCAAATACCCAGAATGATGGACTCCTTTCAGGTTCCCGACTACTCGGACAGAGCCGACAAGGAACACACCCATCTATTCCAGCCTCCATCCATATCAGAACTCGGAAAGTACGACCTTTTGGACTGGTTCTCCTTCAAACATGCCGAGGACTACCGCTCCTTCCGTATTCCCGTGCCAGAGGACAGAGAGGCATCGGCCGAGACCAGGAAACAGTACCAGAAAAGAGTCTCCTTCGACACCATAGACATCCAGTATGACGACTTCAACGAAGACGAAGATCTAGGAAGTCCCATGGATCTTGGCGACCGTGGAAGAAGCAGGGAAAAGAGCAGAAGTCCCTCGATGTCTCCCTCGAGACAACCCTCGAAGTCGCCTAGTAGACACACCTCAACCTCTCCAGTGAGGCGACTCTCTTCTCCAATGAGAAATGGCGGCTCCTTTGACATGAGCAATATTGATATATCCATGTTTATGGGACCAAGAACTGACTTCCCCACTCGACCCATTATAACCCATCGTGGTTGTACTTTCACCAAGGTCCACTCCAAGTTTGAGGACTTGTACCTCGGAAAGCTTGGCGAAAAGCCCACATTGCCCAGGAGAACCATTTTGGTGTACATAAGTGCCAGAAAACACACTTGGGTCGCTTTAGACTGGGTCTTGAGCAGCTTTGTTGAACAAGGTGATACTGTCGTGGTGGTATCGGCTATTACTTCGAACCAGCTTACGCAAAGAAAGCGCTTTTCACAATATGCTCCCCAGAAAATGGTAGCATTAACTCCAAAGATGAGGTTGAGGCAAAGAAATAGACCTGAATTCGTCAAAGTCATTGCAAAGAACTTAATGGGCTATATTATGGAAGTCATTAATCCTGAAAAAATCACCAAGGTCACGGTGGAATTGGCAGTTGGCAAAACCAAAGACGTTTTGAAAGAAATGTACAAATTGTACGAGCCAAATTTAGTGTGTACAGGCTCCAAGCAAAACATGAGAATTAGTGCTCCATTAAAATCATGGCGGTCTTCCAAGTTAACAGACAGGTTGGTCAAAAACTTTCCTCTCCCAGTGATAGTGGTTCCTGCTATGAACATGAATCAATTTGAACGGGACATGATAGAGAAAATCGAAACACGGTATTCCATTGAGACGGATAAGGAAACTGCACCAATCAAGGAAGTTGAGGACAATAATTCTAGCAAACGCGGTGCAACCATGGACTTTGATGATGATGCTGCTTCTCTTGACTCTGTCTCAGACTCCGCCAGTCTTTCATCCGAGAATTCGTACTCTTCTTATGAACAAATATCGAAATTATATGTTGACTATAAGCAAGACATGGAAATGAAAATCAAGAATTTGGCCAAGCTGGAATTCAATGAAGATTTTTATGCTAATTTTGCAAAGGCTGTTTCTGATAGATCTGCAGAGTTGTGCCAGGACATCAGAGATGTTAACCCGGACATTCGTGGAAAAGGAGCCAAACTTGCGGAAGCTATTACTGGTGCCACATCTTTTGGAAATACTGCCCGTAAGACTAAGTCCATGTTGGAGCCAATAAAGAACGTGAAGTCTGAGAGTCCAGTCGGTCCTAGCATGACACTCAAAGATTTGAAGAAAAGTTTGATGCAAAATCAGGCCAACAATTCTTCGATGCAAAATCTGTCAAACAATTCGTTGCCTACTTCTCCAAAAACTCCTGTCTTTCAACTAAACGTGCACCCTCCAGAAGAAGCTGGAGAGCGCAAAAGTTCACTTAAGTTTGTCAATTTGAAATCTCCAAGTCTTGAAAAGCAACAGGCTGAGAAGAAATTGAACGCAACCAGTCTTCAAAAGTGCAGTTCACTCGATGTGGAAACTGAGACGCCGACAAGACCAAAATTGAAGCCAATGTCTTCTCATCCAGGATTGAGTAGCACGACGAGCTTGGGTTCAAACGATAGCGACAAACAAAAGAAAAAGAAAAAGAAGAAGTTCTGGAAACTTTTTTCGTGAAGGAATATAGAAACCTCGGGATAGCATTAGAATATGGATTGGATCCATTCTTGTGGCTCAAATGCCATTTCCAATTATAGCAAAAGATTCAAGAGATTAGAATGGAAGAGGGGTTCAAGCAGAGGTAGAGATTTTGGGAATAGTTGATTTCATTTTTGTTTCATTTTCTCGTGAATATTCCTTTTGGGATGTACACTTTGCTAATTTTAAAGTGGTAAAGTTGATCAAATTCAGCTTCAAACACATTATTTCAATTCAATATTAATGTGATACGATTTCCAAGCACAGAAAGCCTACTAAATGTCATATAATAGAACTCAATACTTTACAGATTAAGTGGAGTTAACTAGAATTATTAATACAATTACCTAGATAGCTTGTAGAGACCTGGTGCTATAAAAGTGGAGAATAATTCGTAGGAAATTGTCAAGGGCATTGAAATTTTAGGTATGGCTTCTCCAACTTTACCTGGAAGTAACTCTACCTGAAAATTGTAGGAAAATGAAGGCACAGTCCTTAGTAGAATCTTGATGCCTACTAGTTCTAAGAATTCCTTATCACCAAGTGAATTTCCACTCCAATCCAAGGATCTATTCAAAATAAAAAAAAGTATACTTCAAGATGCAAAAAAACCCGAGAACGAATCCCTTCAGATCTGATTACCTGCTAAGGTTGCAACTTCGCTGTGCCTCGCTACATGCGACCTTTTTCGCTTACTATGCCACATCTTGCTTCCATATTCTAGCATCACCTTTTGCACGACATCCTTTTTCAATATTCTACGTACGTGCGACATGCTTCTTCTCTATGTCTGGCTCCTACTGGCCATAGCAGCGGCTATTCAGTTCGATACCGGGTTCGGGTTGGACATAGACCAGCCGCTTGGCCCAGACTCCAACTTGATTGGCGAAAGAAGCTCTGTTGACGGAGAATTCTACATTGGAACCAAGGACGACTCAGACTACTTGACCGAATTCACTCCTATAGTCAACACCATTTTCCAGAGTGACCTCCAGCTCTACTCTTTTAATGTCAACACATCCAGTGGCTTGGGTAGGTACTACCAGCTCTTGATCTTTTTGACGGGAAACATCTGCTCCGAACCCCACAATGTCAATCTGACTGATCCCAGTCTCGCAGTCTACTATTCCTTCAATGCCAGCATGTTCTCCAATTTCGAGTTGGGCCAGATGGAATTGTTCAAACACGGCTACTTTCAAGCGTTGGCAGACGTGCCCATCAAGAACTCGACCGAAGACGCAGACTCGGTGCTCTACATCGGTGTCAGGGCTCCCGAGAATACCGACAAAACCGCCAACTGGACCTACCAGATCGGAGTATCCCAGAACGACTTGGTCTTCCAATGGGACGACCGTCCTTCTGCACTAGTCATCGATTCCGACGAGACTTCGGCCTTGATCGTAACAACAAACTTGACCGCTCCCGATGTGAACATCACCTCGTTGAACATCACCAAGTCGCCCTACTCGCTCTTGATCTACTCCTATGACTACAAGGACTACTTTTCCAACCTCAACTGCAGTTGGTGTGCCATCAGGGATGGTCCAGCATTGTTGACGTCGATAGACATGAATATTACCTACACTAAGCGGAACGACGGAATACAGCAGCAGTTCTACGTCAGCAAGCTCAACAGCTCGACAAAGTACATTGGATACCTTGTGAACGATTTCGGGGGCAATAACTTTGGTGGTTCCATTTACGAACCGTTCGAATTTGAGACCCTTGACTCTGGTGCGTGTGAGTTGATCTACGACTTGGATTTCTGTGACCATGTGGCTTATTCAGTACCTGCAAATACCCACAGTACCAAGGAGGAGATCCGGCAAATGTACGACGACCAGGCTAGGAATTTGTACACCAATTTCTCGAAGGCCCTTCAACAAATAGCTTGCGACACCACGTCCAATGCAGCGTTTCTGCCTCTTAGAACATGTGACGATTGTGCATCCAGTTACAAGGACTGGCTATGTGCTGTGACCATTCCTCGATGCACTTCCAGGAATGTTACTGGGTATGTGTACAGAGACGTGAACCAGTCAAGAAATGACTTCATCAGTCATGAGATCAACCCGGACCTCCCTTATTTTGAGGTGCTTCCATGTCTCAATGTGTGTCAGGCTATAGTGGCTGATTGTCCAGCTGATTTTAACTTCATGTGCCCAAAACACAATGACCTGATCACCAAGTCATATTTCTTCGATAATGGTGGGAAGTTTCCTACGTGTAACTACGTTGGAAGATATGGATTTCTGAGCAGCGGTGCTGCGAAAATACTCATACATTGGGGTGTTCTTGCGGTCATGGCAATGGCAATGGCCTTGTAGGCTCAGATCTATGATGAAAATTCAGTCATTTTGGAGAGGAGAAGAAACTTTTGACTCAGTTCAGAAGCAAAAGGTTTTATTTCTTGTTGGAAACAAGTTTCCTCGTTGCTTTGACGTGGTGTGGACATTTTGCACTATTGGAGAGTGAACTTATTACAAACCCCAAGTGAGCCAATTAATTTCTATGAACACACCATTAAGTTCAAATTTTGCCAGGAAGAATTTGCCCATAGGTTTTAAACGAAGGAGGAATAGTTATTCTATTTCCAGCAACATCTACACCTCGAATCTGTGGGAATGAAATTGAATTTCCCCATATAATGAACCGAAATCAACCAAATATGCAAACTCATTGCATGAAATACGCTTTCAAGCCCCATATTCATTTATAGATTGGGCCCTTCATTTCTCTGGCTATGGAACCCACCATGGTCATTTGCTGGTCTCTCAGCTGGTTATTTAGCATTATCTGGAATATATAAATATATTTATACGAAACGACCCTCGAAGCCCCTTTGTTTCAAAGGAGAGTCAAGAATAGTAGAGGTGAATCCAGTGTATGCTGGCTTGTTTTCAGCTGTGAAGTCTCGGTGAAGACTGTCAAGTTTAGGACAGTTCACTTTACTCTGAATCATCATATTTGTTAAGAAAGTGCGTGTGACGCGTCTAATTTATATTCCAAATACATTTCAAACTTTCATAATCCACCACCCTGCAATGACCACCGATACAAAGGAGAACTTGCCTTGGTAAGTACACATAACACTTGGACGTTATTCCAGATGTTGATTGCATTGATTTTTCGGGATCAAAATGGCGAGAATCTGCAGCCCAGTTGAGGTTGTTCTCATTTTCAAGGATGACCCAGATGAGTTTACAAATGGGCGATTGGGCGTTCTTCTTCTGTCCTTCATAACAGCCATGAGCTCTTAATGTCCTGGGAACTTAGAATTGCCTCTTTTCAAAAGAATTTTTTGCCAGAAAGCCGAATTCACCTCGTTTGCTTGCAGCTTGTCTCAACTTCGTGGAAACATCTTCTCTTCTTTGGAGATAGACTCTGAATTCAATCTGGTAACATGGGATTCACGATCACGTCTTATTGCTACGCCTACATCTCATATGTCTCTTCTGTGTCCTGATTAGACCACTCGTGTCACCCTTTTCATATCTTTCATACTAACTCCAGGGTTGAAAAATATCGTCCGGACTCTTTAGAAGAGGTCTACGGTCAACAAGACATAGTTGATACGGTAAGAAAGTTTGTCCATGAGGGCAAATTACCACATCTTCTTTTCTATGGACCCCCTGGTACCGGAAAAACGTCCACCATTACTGCATTGGCGAAGGAGATCTACGGACCAAACTACAAGAACCTGGTGTTGGAATTGAACGCGTCAGACGATAGAGGTATCGATGTGGTAAGAAACCAGATTAAGAACTTCGCTTCTACGCGCCAAATATTCTCAAAAGGCTTCAAGTTGATTATTTTAGATGAAGCTGATGCCATGACGGCAGTGGCCCAAAACTCCTTGAGAAGAATCATCGAAACATACACCAAAAACACGCGTTTCTGCATTTTGGCAAACTATGCACATAAATTAAACCCAGCGTTGGTGTCGAGATGTACAAGATTCAGATTCCATCCTATCTCAGAGGCAGCTATTCAAGAACGGATCAAGAACGTCATAATCAAGGAAAACATCAACATATCCGACAATGCCACTGCTGCACTCTTGAGATTGTCAAAGGGAGATATGAGAAGAGCATTGAACGTGTTACAGGCTTGCAAGGCCGCCACGAATGGGGAAGAAAACGACGAGATTGATGAGAATATGATTTACGAATGTATTGGAGCCCCACACCCTAAGGACGTGGAAACCGTGTTGGACGCGATTTTAAAGGACGACTGGACCACAGCATTCGCTACCTTGGATCTGTACAAGAAGACTAAGGGATTGGCATTGATTGACTTGATCAGTGGATTCATTGAAATCCTAGGAAAATATGAGTTGAAGCCCAAAACCAGAATAGAAATCTACAAGGGCTTGAGTGAAATCGAGTACGGAATTTCCAAGGGAGGTAACGAGAAAATCCAAAGCAGTGCCATTATTGGTGTGATAAAACAAGCTATGGAACAAGAGGCCTAGATAGTGTATCGAAGTATAATTTTCCAATAAAAGGCTCAAAGAACAAACGAAGTATTCTTCTGGAAAACCAATAATACTGTAAAAATTTTGCTATGTGAGAGAACCACAAACAATATTGTTGTTCGTTAATTAGGGAAAGAACTCAGAGAGTGTATGATGTATCTGTTGATCATCCAGTATCCTCCCATAAAGAGATGATTTCCGTAATGTGCTGCACATTTTATGGAGCATTGTCGTCAGTCAGGCACAAACCCATGTTTAGTTCTAATGTGGTATGATGTAGTACGTAGTTCGGATTACCTATACAGTTAAGATCAACTCAACGTGTAGGGATGGCCATAATCCTTAAAATAGTAGTTAGTCTTACCACAGAAAAGTCACATCTGCAGATTGAGTATTTCATGATACATGTTTAGGTCACTTTCATGACATAAACTTCGCTACAATCATTTTTAGTACTACTTCCTCAAGGCGTTAAGTTTCTCTTAATTGACCCCAAGAACTTCCCTTACACCGTCAATGTAACTTCAACAACTTGGTAACGATACTACTGGACATCTAAACTGTTTCAAATTGGCATAGTGTAGTGAGGTTTCTAGAAGTTAGTAATGTACTTCCATAATCATCTATCTATAAGTTCGTCTCATTAACAAAAATCGAAGAGCTGGGTTTATAAGATAGAGCCTTCTGGCTCGTTATAATCATTTAAGGAAGGTACTTACTGGAAATGAACAAGATTGAGAATTTGAGTTGAGAAATTTTCTCTAAATTTAAATTTATAGCGACTCTTTGTTGAAGGTCGTGCGTTGCACGATTTGAATTAGGGCTCTAGGTAAGATGTAACAGTATTGGCATAATTAGTACAACTGACTGCAGCTTAGTCAATTTTAAGTTCCTGTAGTGTCAAAGGGGTCTCTCTCCGGTTATCTGGGGAACAGATCCTTTTTCCACCATTTTTCATGTTATCTCGACTGATATATAATGCGTTGGGAGCACAGAAGATGAACTAAGCGAACAACAGGACTCTAACCAGCATAGAGACAAGCACAAATGCCAACATCGATTGAGATAAACCAAAATCAACCCACAAAAATTGGAACTGGGCAATCTGAACCAGCTTCTGCGGGGATTCAATTTCAAAGAAGTGTTTCACTTTACAAACGACACTAATAGTAAAGAAATTATAAAAATGGTGCAACAAGATATATGAGTGGGTAGAATTTCATCCATCTACATTCCGAGGAGGCTGGATTGATTGTGAGCGTCTGAGTATGTATGTTGTATAGAAAACGGAGTTAAATCGATTATGGTAATTAGTCTGCGGAAAGCAAATTCAAAAATTGTGCAATTGACAGGATAACCCCAACAACCAGTCTAATGTGAAGGAAGAACAGGTGAGCGGTCGGTAATCGGAAAACCCCCTAATTGCATCAGACTAAGAGAATCGGCGATGCAAGTCGGCTTTCATATCTATGCACGAAGGGGTTTTATTATCAAACGATACTCGAACATAAGGGTTATGGCTGTGGTTTTAACTCGGCATTAAAAAAATTTAAGAAGTTCTACTTTACCTTGAATTTGTGAATTTTCTTCAAAAAAGTCACGATTTTATGGGAAACGTAAAGAATCTTTCCAGGCTTACCTATGCTACTAGTATCCCATTTGTACGACAACGCATTCTCGTTACGTTCTAGTCCGTCTTTCTCCCTCCTGAACCATCTCTTGTAGTTTTCCTATGCACTTGGAATACGTTGCCGAAATGGCTATCTGGAGTTCCGGCAAACTTCCGCAAAACACACAAAACTTAGGCGGGATCTGGTTCCTCGGACATAAGCTATGTTCTTCAGATTAATCATAAACTTTGCATTGTACATGTGGGAGCGCTATTTCAGGTTTGCATCTTTATAGGCACGTAAAAAGGTCATTTTTCAGTTGCACAAAGTCACTTTTCTCAAGAACTTCGGTCATACCTTCCGTAAGAAACGCATCTGGCCTCTGCACTGGTTTTGTGGGGAGTTGAAAGCATATTAACGAGCCTACCCAGTATTCTGTAGCATGTGTTGATCGCAATAGGAACTTGTGCTATTTATATTTTGCTGAGACAGATAATTTTCGAAATACGATTAAGCGAGTCTTTCAAACTCAATGACGTGGAACCAACCACAACAAAATACATTTCACAAGGCGATCTGGGTCGGACAGTGCTCGTCGCGGATAAGCTTTCGTCTTCACCGTGTTGTTTCCACCTGACTCCATGCCTTGTGTTACATTTATGCTTCGGGATACGTAGGCCTAGGTTTCAAGTGACATCGGTGGTTAGTGGCCTCGGTCCCGTTGACAAACTTAACCTGTGCCGTGCAGTACGGGGCCAGGACATTGGCAAGCTAAATCCGGGAAATGCAGTGGGCACTTTTATCTTGAGGGAGATTTGCCAGAAATAGCCAAGGCGGAACTGGGGCCGAGCACTGTTCGGATAAAACCAAGTCTTGATGAAATTCTTGTATCTTCGTAAGTTTAGAGAAGTGCGTTATTTTTTGAACACTGATGCTACACGAGATTTGGTCATGGCCACAAGCCCAGGCAGATGGAAAAGGGCCCCGGAGCAAGCAGTAGCCAATAGCAAACAGTATGGAGACGGTTCTGAATAATCACCGATATCGCTAAACCAGCGCGACACAACGTTGAAACGTCAGAACGCAGAGCGACACAGAAGGTTTACAAAACAAAGGCCCGGTTATTCAGGATGTTCCATGTAGTGACGTAAACGGGGATAGAAATCGTCTTAAGGAACAAATGCCGAGATATACTTCTCAAATAACTGCCCATCGTGCACCTCTCCCCGGAGGATAATTTCTTTTCTGAGTTGTTGGAGCTCGTCTTCTTGAATCCCAGGCCCAATTCGTTGTCCAGAGATTTGTTTCAAAGGTAAATTTGCCCCGTCCAAGCTTTTTCCTCTAAGTTGAGTTTGGATTTTAATTACAATCTTTCTGGAATGAGATAATTCGGCGGCTGGTCGCCTCGCTTTGCAGTCTAGAGGCTTAGAGGGGTCGAGTTGGAGGAGGGGACGAAGGATGTCATATCTGAGTTGATGTCTTTTTAAACATTGTGGCGCAGATTTACTAGGGGATAATATGTAGAAGCGCAATTTGGAGTGAAAAAGAATCTAACCACGGATGTGAACTCGGTACATAGGGTGTCAATGTGACTGGACAAGGAGTGAGTTGAGTGGGTTTGAAATTGGGACCTACTCGGAACATCATTTGAGTCATTTCCCCAACATCCTGGTCATGGTCGTCAGTTGTGGTTTCGAGATTAGATAAGTTGCACTAGTAAATTGGGCAACGTGTAGTTAAAGTGAGCTGATGGTTCGAAAAACTCCTGAACCGCAAAATATGCCCGATTTCGGACAAAACACGGGCATACGAGGACGTCGGGCCATTGCCTAGTGCAGAAGGTGCTATGTTGAGCTGGGGTTGCCGACATTACGTCGACAGTTGCAATTGATACAGTGGGCCAGTTTATCAGAACGGAAACAGGCTCTACGGACGGGCATTAGGAAGCTTTGGGAGTTTTTGGCCCGGATATTTGGCCCCATTTGGAGCGGCTGTGACCATAGAAGACACAATATATTCCCTCAGCAATTAATCAGTTCTTTAAACTTTAGTTCTATTGTAGAGATAAGAAAAGGATTCCATTATACTTCCGTCCTGGGGGTGTTGCGCGCGCAATTCGAACAGTAGAGATTGGGGGGTAGTGGGTCCGGAAGCTGGTGAAACTGCCGGGAAAGCCCCCGCCAGGTCATTCCTAGGAATTTGCACTCTAGACCCAATGAACAATACTCCCGTGGAGCAGCCCTGGTATCTTTCGGAGAATTAGTGGCCGCATTGGTAAATGATGGACACAACGTGCGTATTTCGTGGAGAAATTTCAACTCCTCAGAATCCCCAAAACGGCCAGAACAGTTGGCTCCTTCTGGATGACGGGGGGAAATCGCCCCGAGTCTGTCTCCACACTGCAAGTCCCGGCATGTGGGATTGTAGAAATGCCGATTTTTCACGTCAATTCTCCACTGGCGGAGCTCTGAATCAAACAGACCTGCCGCGAGGCGCAACTCCGAAGCCAAACTCCAACCGAAACCCAAACTCGGGGCTGTTCTGATGTCACTTGGGGCTTCTGGTGACACTTCGGGGGCTTCTGGCACACATGGGACATAACCCCGTCTTTTCTGTTGACCTCACCAACAATGGCAACTACACCCGCGAAGGAAGGAACTACAATAGCCCCGATTTTGGGAGCAGGCTGCATTGAGATCGGAAAGAACGCTTCCAAAAACGATACTGGTGCTGCAGGCCGAAGTGAGAGAAGGGGCTAGCCAAACGGGCGAAGAAGGACCAGAACAAGACGAAGAAGGAGGAAGAAGAGGAGAAGAAGTACAAAGAGAATAAGGGAAAAAAGTCCAACAAAGACACCGGAGGTCTGGATCGGCAAAAGGTATCAAAAGTCCAGAAAATAGTTGGTGGTGGAGGGAGACAGAGGCGGTGGAGGCAGCATGATGTCGTAGAATACAAGCAGGCACACCAAAGGAAATACCAACAGCAGCAGCACTCGTAGTGTGGAATAATATTGTGCCAAAGCGGAAAACTCCGCCAGGGCAGGTGGGCCCACCGGCATATTATTCCGATTTCTTGACAGCGATATCATGAGTTCGTTATCAGGCAGTGACACAATAGGAATACGGAGGGAATGTGACTGACGCCAAAGGAGGCAGCAGGGGATGTACATTGTAAACGTGGATCTTTGAGTGGGTTCTGGGTTGGGGGTGCTGGTGCCAGGTTGTGGGATCTGGAGTGAGAGTTTGATTACAACAGGTGGGGAAGGAATATTTTGCAGAAGAAGCACGGGGGAGGGGCAAAGAACAGGGAGAGGAGGGGACACCCCGTGTGGGTGGGGGAGTGAGTCAGGACGGTATCTGCATGACTGATGGTGCTTTGCTGCAAGGTTTGCCCCTCTGTCGCCCCTCCTTTTTTGGGGGCAAACAGCAGCTTAGGGGGCTTTGGGCTCCACCAATAGTGAGGCAGAGTTTTGTCCTTACGCTCTGCATCTGTGTTCTGCATACAGTCCGCGTCATGCACGCGCGCCAGGGCCCGTAATCTGAAAAGTAACGCCAAACGTTACATAAATGTTTTTGAGCCTGTGCCACCAGATCCCCTATTGGCCCCTCGGCCAGCCAACAACTCCGGACTGGTCGCCACCGGGTGCTGGCAGAGCACCTGCTGCCTGCTACCCCAAAACGCTGTTCTTCCCGCTTCTCCCCGGATTTTTCACCCCCTCTCTCGACTCTCCCGCCCCTCTTTGGCCTGCCAACAACAAACTTTCCAGAAATGCACGGCCAGTAAAAAATAAAAAAAAAAATTGTTAAAAGAATTTTTAAAAAAAATTTGTCTATATATATGGCCCCGTCTCTACCCTTAAACCCCAACCCAGTCCCCAGGTTCCCCTAGTGCTATAGTCTGAAGACCTGAGCGTACCTCTTTCCACGGTACCGAGTAGAATTGTCATTGTGAATTCAGTTGATCTGATTCCCTCCTCCATTCAACCCCTTAACCACTGCCCTTCCACCACAGTGTCCTTCCACCCTTGGTGTTGAAAAAACAATGTCTACTCGTAAGTCTAGCCGGACCAGGACCTTGACCGCCAAGGTCATGGAGTCCCAAGCGTCCCAAGCGCCATCAGCGCCCCTCGAACCCCAAACTAACACCATAGTCAGGAAATCGGATGGCGATAGCCCCCAAGACTCTCCCGCAAAAAGAAGAAAGCTAGTCCCTACGGACGAGGCCAACAGCGATGCCAGCGACAAGATCGACCCTGTCGAGAAGCTCTTGCTGTTAACCAACGTCAACAGCGACATTTTGTCTGTGGACGGTGGTGACGGCAGCGACGACAGTGACGGCTCCGAAAGTGAAAATTTCACCTACGACCACAACCTCGACTCTCCCACCAACACCGAGTTGAAGGCGCTTAATTTCACCAAGATCTTGAACGACAACATTCGCTCGTACTACGCCAAGCGTCGCAAGTCCCCGCTCGAGGTGTACCACGACCACTCGTCGTTTGCCATGCTCACAGCTGCCCCCAAGTCGGCCCCTACGCCGGCTCTGCCCACCGATTCCAACCCCTTCGCATTTGCACGCAACCCGGCCGTGCCTTTCTTCAAGAACGTCAACTTCAATTCCAACTCCAAGTCCAGCAGCGACACTTACACTCTTAATGATTTTTTTGCATATGACGATGAGGACAAGGCCGGGGCCCCACCCGTGCTGCCTGCGTCCGAGGACTTTGGCCGTTCCAGCAACAAGATGAGGTTCCACTACCGCCAGAACCACAACAACTTGAACTTGTCCGACTTCGGCTCGTGTTCTACATCGGCTTTTGCTGACTCGATGTCTTCCATGGCCAACAGCCAGTCAGACATGTCCAAGTTCTTGAATAAGAGATCAATTTTGTCGGGAAAGGCCAGTGAAATGTTAGGCACTGGTACATTTTTGATCAACGACTTCTTTTTGTAGTTTACTTCTTGTATAATTTTGGGTATGTTAATAACGGATTGAAAATATGTTAATATGTGAATAACTGTAGATGGTTAGATAGGATGAAAAGTTTCAACCCAGGGGTCAATGGAGCAAAACAAAACATCCCCAATCGAGAATTACACGATAATGTGGATAATGTGGAGAAAGCTGGACCAAGTCCGTTGACACAGCTGGCTGTTTGTTCTGGCTGTCGTTATTGTTCAGTTACTAGAAAGTATAAGCATGGCGTGCAGCGTAGATGCACTGCACATGCAAAGCAGCATGCAGTTTGGCATGCACCTATCGTAGCTGAGTGACATTTTTTTTTGAAGGGCGTTGTCCTGCTGAAAAATATCCGATTGATATTTCTTTTCGCCTCCTACAGATATTTCCCTCGCCAGTGCCTCGATAAAAGTTGGATCTGTATGTGATAGGATGGAGGTGGCAACAGCGAGGAAAGGAGGGGGTTGCAGCAGTGGCCTCAACGGAGCGGTGGTGCGAAGAGGGTGCGTTTCCTGCTTTCTGTCGTGATCTGGCGACGCTGTAGGTCAAGCATGGATCTGCAGCTATACAGTTGGACCGAATGCAAGTTGCCCGATTGGGGATATTTTGTGACTAAAAAGGGGAGTGCTTGCCAACGAGGCAACAGTGCGACAGAGGATCTGGTCCGCTTGTCACGTGATACATACAGATACATGCACGTGATGTACTACACGTGAGAGCAACATTTCGAATCACGTGCATTCACGCACGTGATTTACACACGTGACCCATATCCCCAGACCCTATCTAGACACGTACCACTACCCCCATTTCCCCAATGGGTCTTCCTATCCCTTCTCTATCGTTCCTAGCCGCTTATGTGCTAGGCGGTTTCACGTTCTTCCCCGTTGTTCTTTTCCTTTTCATCTATCTCCATCCGCTAGTGGCCAAGGATGCCCAAGAACATCACCACCCTTACTCTCCGGAGGGCCCCGGACGGCCCAAGGGCCTCAATGGCGACCACTTGGAGTACTCCGAACCTCTCAAAGCAGGGGAGATCGAGGAAAAGTCCCAATCTGGCCTCGATACCTTCAAATCCGGCTGGATCTTCGTTACGCAAGAGTACCTAGAGTCTCCAGATGAGATCAACTCTACCACCCAGTCCATCACCGACGCCCCAGAAAGCAAGTCGGCGTACTCGTCCCTCTACAAGTTGGTCCAGAAGGATACCGTGGTGGTCAAGTCCGACGGTTCCGGCAAGGTGTCGAGATCTGGGTCATTTGGCCAGGAAGATACTGAGGACGCTGTAACCATCAGCTCGTCCACTTCAACGGCGTCAAACGTGGCATCAGCAACTACACAGGCCCTGTCGTCCCAACTGGCGGCCTCTGGCGAAAAGCTCCGCAATTCCCAACGAAAGCACAGGTACTACGCTATTCTCAAACATGGAAACTTGTTCCTCTACAAGGACGAAACCATGAAGGATGTACGCCATGTGATCGTTCTTTCGGGCCACGTGGTCTCGATGTGGCCCCGGAACTTGCTGGATGCTTCGCTTTTCACCAAGAGCACCGCCATTGGCGTGATAAAGGCGCCCCTGACCTTAGCAGGTCAGATTCCTACTTCAGAAGACTCCTCATTCCCTCTGGACCCTCGGTTTTTCATCTATTGTGACTACAACATCGACAAGGAGGACTGGTACTTTGCTCTTATCCGAGCCACCAAGCAGCCGGCACAAAAGAACTTGCCAGACTTCGTGGATCCAGAGGTCCATGCATCGACCCTCCACTTCACCACATCTCACATCATCAACCTCATCCAGACGCTCTACAGTTCTGAAGGCCAGATCCAGACCAAGTGGCTCAATGCCCTCATTGGCCGTCTTTTTCTTTCTTACCAGAAAACTCCCGTTTTGGAGTCCTATCTCTATACAAAAGTGGCCAAAAAATTGAACAAAATCAAGAAACCCGGATTTTTGGACAAGTTTGTGATAAAGTCGATCTATCCCGGCGATTCGGCGCCTTTTATCACCTATCCTGGCCTCAAAGAGATCTCTCCCGATGGAACTATCGTGGTGTCTACTTTCATGTCCTATCATGGTAATTTCTCTATAGAAATTGCCACAAAGGTCAATATCAGCTTGGGTACTCGTTTCAAAACAAGAGAACTAGACGTGGTCTTGAGAATCACACTTGAAAAGATCGAGGGACGCATGTTGATCAAGGTCAAGCCTCCTCCTTCAGGTAGAATTTGGTATGCCTTCGAGACAGAACCAAGCATGATTTTGAAGATCGAACCGGTTATTAGTTCCAGACAAATGTCCTACAACATCATTACGAACTCTATCGAAAAGAAGTTCAAGGAGGCAGTCAAGGAAGGTTTTGTTCTTCCACATTGGGATGATGTGGTCTTTTATGACACCAGCGAAGCAATTTACAGGGGAGGAATCTGGGAAACCCCGAAACCCAGAAGAACATCTACAGGAAACGCCTCTGTTTCCTCAGAAAGTACAGAAAAGACCGCTGAAACGGGCCAAGATCCATCAGATTTAAATGTGGAAGATGAAAAGATTGAATTGACATCGGCAAAATCGAGAAATAAGCTTACCAACACCATCACTGATTTTGGCCGCAAAATTAAAAGTGCCACTTCCAGTTCCACACTTCCTGATAATGCTTCCAGAGAGATAGATACTCAGTCGCCGGCGACTTCCCAAACCAAAACCACAACAATTAACACGTTAAAAAAAATCGGCAAGTGGTATTTTAAAGATGAAAAAGCAACCGAAGAGAAGTACACAGCACCAGAGATGATTCTGAACAGAAGAGTGCCTAGAAAATCATCAACCACAAGCATTGATAGCCAGAGTACGTCTGGTTTAAAGATTCAGCCTTCTTACGAATTTGGAAAGTATACGACGCCTTCGATCATTGGTGATCTGCCTATCGAATCTTCTATTCCTTTGCCACCACCTCTTCCACCAAGGGAAATTGTGAATGAGACTTTTAGCGATTCTCCCGTCGATGGACCAAAAGAAGATTCATCGGAAATTGATATTGATACGGGCTCTATCAATTACACTATTGCCAGTGATGTTGAAGATGAAGTGTTGTTTGATGATTTCAACGAAAAGATCCAGAACTTCAGTAGCAATAGCAGTATCCCAGTGCCTTCCAAGAGTGCTGTCATAGGAGTTAGTGGTGTGACGGTCACTAATGGAAGTACTCACAGATTAACAAGAAAACCTCCTCCCCCTTCTTCTGAGGACGATACTCTCGAAGATATATCACAATCGGTGGATAGAACATAGAAAATCGTTCAAGCTTTGTTAAGCTTGAATAGGCAGGGAACAAAATCAGTTTGTCGATTCAAAAGACTGGACATATGCCAACTATATGATGTTGGCAATTTATTTATTGGAATCGTTTATTTATTATTAGTATCTTCTCAAGATACTCAAATCAAAAATAGCTACATAGATCTCTTTATGAAAACATACAATATATGAGTCAAAACTAAGTGACACAACTAGAAACTACTAGCATTTATCGTCTTCTTTGGTTCTTAATGAGTCGCTGGGAAAATCTATGCTGTATTGAGATAATATTTCATATTAATTGGGATTATATTTTAAATATAAGGAGCCCATCCTCCATACATCTGTGATAATCTCTCTGTGGAAGTAGCCTCTTGGATCAAAATATCCACCTGTCCGTGAATATTCATTGGAAGACCCTCCTTTTCATTGAACAAACCACGAAGTTTCCTGCGTACCTTTGCCAAGTGAGTTTCTGGTTTCTGTAAACTCTTCCAGTCGAGCAAAGGATCATAAAGTAGAGTCTCTAGAATATTCATCAACGGGGCTTCGTTCTCTCGAAGAATTGAGCCCGTTACTTCACAGGTAATCCGAAATATTCCCTCAATACCACAGATTCCCATAGCATCTACCATATTCTGAGTAAGTCTAAAAGGAACTATTTCAGGGGTGGGCAAAGTCAGACCTTTATCAAACAAACAGTCAAAATCAATGTGCAAAACCAGGCCGATTTTCTTGAAGAAGAGAATATTTTCACAGTGCCTGTCTCCCAAACCGATGATGTAGCCCACAATTGACATGACAGAAGATGACCGAGAGTAGCTATTTCTTGCCAAATACCACGCAGTGGGATCTGAAAATGATTCAATAAACCAATTATGCAACACTGGAGGGTTCTCTTCACAGATATTCAGGAAAAGCAGAGCCAAATTGCTCAAGGCCTGCAAATCGGACGACTTGGTGCTTTTCACAGTTTTTTGTGCTTCATCTAATTTCATAAAAATCTTCCGTTCATTCACCACGATTCCCATTTTTCGCCGTTGTTCGTTGATGACACCCTTCATGGTTTGAACGTCGGCTACAAATTCAATTACTCCCATGTTTTCAGCAAGTGCAACGACAGAATAATTAGAAATGGAGAGTTTTCTTTTCCGGGCCTCATTGCTGTTCATCAAGAGCCTATTGATCATTGTAGTAAATTCAACAACTTTGGCATCTTTACGAGTATCATCGCGTTTGACCATTAAACGGTACGGTAAATTATCAGACCCTCTAATTGTCACTTGTCTTGGCATCTGTAAGGAATAGAAGATATTAACAACGTCATCAAAACCATCGAATGTAATAGAAGCTGATCGTGGAAATGCATTGAATTTCGATGTTTGGATCGAAGGAAGTCGAATTTCCAAATTGGAACGAACTGGGATAACCAATGAGGTATATGGATTGGACAATGTTGTCACCCTAAAATCCTTTTCCAAAGATAAGCGTTTTGCACGAGGTGATTTCGGAATTTTGAAGCTGGCAATTTTAATCAAACTATCAAAAAGCTCTTTTGCATTTTCAATCACCACCCCCAAACTAGAATCTTTACTTTTAACATTCCTTAAAATGGAATTGACTCTCTCCCGCCGCATAACGTCATTGGACAGTGAATGTGAAAGGACGTACCATAAACTGTGATGAGGATATGTCCTAATAACACTGGATATAATTGAAGCTAACTTTTCATAAGAAGGACGATGTTCATGGACAATTCTCGAAAGAAGTTGCGTAATGGCAGTGTACCAAACATAAGAAGGTATAGTTGTCAAACATTTATCTATATCTTCCACAATTTGATTTAATTTGCGTTCTGCTTCTCTGGTTTTTGATTTTCTTTGAGCGAAATCTAACCAAATGGTGATAGCCTTGGGCAAAGCTTCGAAAATATATGAGGTCCCCACGGCTAAGGCTTTAGAAAAGTTACGGACAGTCTGCTGTTCGTAGTATCCACTCTGGTCATTGGTGGACTCCATGATCTTGCTGTAATATACTCCCAAATCGTAGTAAGGTTTCTCCCATCTGTTATCCAATTCAATTGTTTTAGAATATTCATTGATGATAGCCAGAGAAGATAAATGGTTGGACTCATCTAGCCAACGTGCATACTGGAGTTGAGCATGTGCCTTTGCTTCGTTGTCTCTAAAGCGATAGTCTCGGACTATTTCACTCATGGATTTGATAGCCTCTGTTTGCTTTCCTTGGTCCCATAAAAGATTGGCATATTCAATATTAGCATCTTGATTATCTAAAACCATCGCCTTGATAGTAGAACGTGTAGCCACATCCAAACGTTGATTCTTCCGAGCAAATGAGGAGGAATAGAGCAAAAGCTCTGCTGTTTTGGTTTTATTCTGAATGACTTCATTAGCGACTCGATGTAAAGTAAGAATTTTCCATTGCTGGTCAAAACCTTGGTCCATATTCTGTCTTCTTGCTTTCACAATACGTTCGTTCTCTCTTAGAAGGAGATCATCCTTGGGACCAGTAATCAAGGCAAAATCATAAATGGCATGCAATTGTGCCATTAGGTTATAATTTCGGGAGAAACTAGAAGACATTGAAGAAACTAGAGCACTTCCAATTGTGCTATACAATGTTTCACAACATCTTTGAAATCCCTCGTAGTTGCTTTCGAAAAGGAATTTCACTCCTTTTGCAAATTCGAATCCTATTTGAGTTTCGACATCTTTTGCCGTTCCTATCGAACCTGAAATCGAAAGCCACTTATTAATGCTCACAATGTCGCCAGTTTGAACTGCTGCTTGGAGACCAACCAGGGTCCATTCATGTGGTATAGTTGGTAAATTGACAAGGTCCACCTTTGCGGCCAAATGAGAAAGCACTTCCTCGTAAAGGCCATGGTCGCTAAGTGATTTGAATAGCTTGGTGTTATTTTCAATGCTGTCAAATTTTGCATCATCGGAATTGCAAATTACTTGGAACGATTCTTGGGCCAATGCCCAATTATCATGATATTGGAATGTGGAAAGCTTCTCGCACAAATTATTCGTGGAGAATTTCTTCAATACACCATTCAAGGCGTCGAAATCATTGATATTCGCATACATGGATTGAAGCGTAGATGAAATTAGCGAATCCTCGACCTTTCCTTCTCTATATGACTTTTCGATATAGAGAATAGTTCTCTCGTAGGATTCACACTGAGAAGATTTCATAGCAATCAAGTCCATTGGAATATAGCCGATGAAAGTATTCACATAACGGATATGCTTTTTAAACCGATTCAATTCAGGTGCTTCTAGAGCAGAGTTATTCAAATATTGTGTAGCAGAAGAGACCCATGCATGAAAATAATCCAAAACTTCAAAAATGGTATGATAACAGTTCTTCAACAGTTCCATTCTATCACCAGTCACACTTCGTATATCGAAGCCCAAAATTTCAATGAACTCTGATTTCAAATCTTCGATTACCTCCTCATTGCCGTTCATTATATGACTCAATGCCACATACTTGACAAGATAATTACATAAAGATATGTCTTGGTCTTTAATAAGTTTAGAGCAGGTCTCAAATATCGTCTCTTTAGTTGAAGATACTTTCTTATCGAACACGCTTTTCAACGGTCTTCGAAGGAGATTAGTGGTGAAATCAACTAGCCAAATTTCGTACTTCATATTGATCTTGAAGTATGGGAAGACAAGTGGCTCGAAACGGGACATAGGAGCCACATATTTGGAACTCAAAAGTGGTGTGAGTGTAGACTTGGAAACTTCATTGAATCTATTCCAAACTTCGATCAAATGGTCTTGACTTGGCTTTTTTGGATTGAGGACATAATTCAAGTTCAATACCTCGAGGAACTTTTGCATAGCATAGGCAGAAAATAATTGTTTTATTGGGTTATTTGAGGACCAAAATATCTTCAAAACCATATTCTCAATAAAATCAATCAAGAATTCACTGTTTTCTCTGTAATCTTTAAAGTCTTGGATAACTATGATCTGTGTTTTGACCGACTTGAAGTTGAATCTATTCACATCCAATGCGCCCATTGTGGCTAAAACTTTGGCACAATTAGTGGATATTTTACTATTTTTTGTTTTGAATTTAGCTGCCATATCCAATATACTTTGTACAAGTTCACTTATGCTTTTTTCTAAGAGCACATCCCTGAAGTACTCAACCTGGCAGTTGGCTTGGTATTCATTGCAGTAATTTTGGAGATCTTGTAAAGCCTGCTGAACAACATACTCATTGCTTGTCTTGAGTCTTCTCGTAAATTCTTGAAAAATAGATAATCTGGACATTTGCCGAGTGACTTTGAAATCTGAAATGGGCATAAATTCTTGGATAGAGTCCAAAAATGGTATAGACAAATAGTAAAGGGAGTATCTGTTATATTTGTTCTTGATACCATCATAGATTTTCTTCAATATTTTCACTGCTATCTGCTTTGAACGGCTTTCAAAGCTATTAAATTTTTGGAAAATCAACGAAATAACAATATCAATCAAAGAAATAAGATCATTAGAGGGTAGCTTTTCAACTAGCCCGTACCAACATTGAAGAGCTAAAACTTGAAAGTCCAGACTTTCAAGAGAGGCTTGCAAACAAGTCAGGATTTGACCCAAAGCGGTAGTCACTGCTTGAATATTTCTATTGATCAAAAACTCTATTGCTCGTAAAGAGCTTATCTTTTCAAGGAATGGCTTAGTTCCAGTGATGTGATGGACGTTTTCACTGAATTTTTGAACAAGTTCTAAGACGTTTTCTCCCAAATGATGCTGAACAAAATCAAATTTCAGATCCTTCACTTGAATTCCTTTTTGCTTGATAGAAATTCTTGCCACATATTTTAAAGCATTAATAATATTGTCTTCATTTATGAATTTATTCGTATCTTCGTCAATTTGAATTTGAAGCAAAATGTACCAAGTGATCTCACCAACCCTAGAAATCAAATCACTTAAAGTAACTTGTTTGTATTTTGGGTTTATGTTGCTCAAGACATTAATGATGTACTTTTCGTTAATTTTGTTGTCTTTCACGAGGTATGTCGCTATAATACGAGGAAGATTCTTTTTAATGAGATCAGATTTAGTAATTCCTGCAGCATCTGCAATATCTTGTATTAGATCCGCTTTGTAATACTCCAAAAGTCGAGGAGTAGTATATTCCTTTGTCCTGTTCAAGAAAAACTTTTTTGTTATCCCGAGCAATTCCGTCATTCTGTTGAAAATTCGAGTTTTCTTGATAATGACATCGGCAATACTTGGAAGATAAGGAGACAAAAGTTTGTATGGAGCCAATGATTTTGCCGAAGCAATATGAAGAAACCCATTATAGACATAATTAACGTGCTGATCGTTATTTTCTCCAAGCAAATCAATCAATTTAATGAACAATAGACAGAGACGTTCACCTTGAGAAATAATAGATAATTCCACTAAAGCCTTGATAGTAGACTCTCCATAATGGCGCCTTTCATCACTTCCAAATTCTACCGAAGAGATTCCTTTGAATATTGCCTTGAATCGAATTTCTGCTTCCTTTGTATCTTCAATTATCAAATAGAGTGGAATAATTCTAGTGATAATCAACCTGACATCTCTGTTATTGTTTTTGGAGAACTGCTGCATCAAAAACCTGAAAACAATATCGTTTGCTAAAGAGCCCTTCACTGGAGGGCCAAAGCTGATAAACAATGAAAAAATAGCCAACAAAACATCACAACAAATTAAAGGGTCAGCCTCCAAAGTCAGACGGAAACTTGGATCTAATAACTCACATATTATGCTATAGTAAATGGAAGTTTCACTTGTCTCCAGAACAAGTCTTCGCGTAGTGTTTACTGAACGGTATAAGTTTTTATCCATAGATCCTGCTGTACATTTGGTGCATTCTTGGACTTTAAAATTGTAGTCTCCGTTCACTAAACAAGGGAAGCTGCTCATTGCCCGAAGAAGTGTATGAAGACTCGAACTCTTTGTGAAATGAGTCCTGGATTGGATGAGCTCTTGAACATTTGTGATCCATTTTAGATAGTCAATGGCAGAATTCGACAGAATAAGATCTAGTGCTTCAGATCTGGATTCAATGTTACCACCCTTGGCGATTTTGCTTCTTTTCCTTGACTCGGGAGGCTGTTGAATGGGTCTCTTCTGGGGAGCAGGCTCATTTGAAGAAATGACACCAGAATCGGTGACATAGAATAATAGGCTCGAAATTTGTCTGGACCTTGTGTCTATGAATTTGTCCAACAATTTCGATCTAAGCTCATTGAGCTCTCTATTGCTGAAAGGTGTGATAATGAACTGATTTAAAGTTGTGGTTTGATAGTTGTTGATTAACTGCTTGTCTTCAGAAAAAAGCTGGTAGCAGTAATTGAGTAAATGCAATGTTTTGAGAGGGATATTCTGTGACGCTGTTCTTTGATCGTTTTCAGAGTAGCTTGACAATAACTTCTTGAAATTCAAGCTCCTTTCGAAGTTATTTAGTAAGTTCTTGTCAGAGCATTTCATGTATGTTTTGAAAAGACTTATGCAGAGAGAGCGGCACAAATTTGTGTCTTCGTCGTCCCTAGTGAAGCTGTCGTTGATCCAGGATAACAAAAGGGAAACCTGAGTCCATGCAGCCATATCGTCAAGGACAAAATTGTCGGTCAAATTAAGAATTAGAATGGCCTTTAAGTCTTCTAGATGGTATGACATCTCCTTTTCGACCAGCATGGTCATTTCGCTCACAATAAACCAAAGTTTCCGGGCAAAACTCTCGAAACGAAGCTGATACTGGGCCAAACGGAAGCCCAACTTGTTGGAGATGTCGAAATCATTGAGAATCGTGAACAAGTGGACGCAAATGGCCACTTTCTGAAGGGATTCTGACGAAGTATCGGTCAATTTGGCCAAGAGAGACTTTAAATTGGACTCTAAAAGCACCAAAAGAACCTCTCTGAGCTCTCTTGTGCGTTTCAAATTGTGTAATTTGGTGGAAACGAGGTTTATCACGTTGATGATGAACGATTTCAAGGTATTTAGCACGTCTAAGCTCGTGGTAGGCCGGAGATTGTGCAATGAGAACCGGATGGCCCATTCGTAGAGGACAAGCGAATCCTGGCTCAAAAACACGTCAGTCAGAGCCTCAATGGCAGCAGTATCCTTTAGTACTAACGGATTTTCGAGAAGATGGAGTCTTTTGCCCAAAACTAGCTCGATGGCTGAGATCAATCTCTTGAGAAGGGTGTAGGTATCGGCATCGTAGGCGTCCCGGAGTAGCACAATCTTCTGTTCTGTGAAAGAAAACAAGAAGAGGATGAGCTTCTTGAAGTCGGTATTGTCGTCGGAGTTGATGTTGACCTCCAAGTCATCGAGGAACTGGTTGAGCTCTTCTGTAGGAATAGACATTTTAGCACCATTGACGGCCAGGGAACGGAAAAAACGGGAATCAAAAGCTTGTACTTCAATAAGGACGCGTGAGTGGGTCGATTTGGCCGGCAAAATGCACTAGACGGGTCGTTTTGGAGAGCTTTTGGTGATAAGAAAGTGGAAAGTTTAGGTATAACGCGTTCGATGAGTCGCACTATCAAATGGTGAAGACAGAGGAATAGTGTGAAAGAGGCACACTAATGGGGAATGGTGAAGATATTGATAGATTGTGTTGGATATGACGATGAAGGCAGCATTTTGGGCTTTGTTTGAAGACTTTTGGACTCGCTTTGGGATTTTTAGAACATTTCCAGGAAATGGGAGAATACTACATTCTTGGGTTAGGCAAATGCAATGGACTACAACTACAAGAGAGTTGAGAAGAGAGAGTAAAGCAAAAGTGCCAAATGGGCGTTGGGAATCGCAATCCACATTCAACAACACTTCTCTGGCAATTCTCTCTACTATTCTGGACAAACGATTTCTGTTTATTATTCTTGATATAGACAATAGCACCAAACAACTAACCGATCTAGTTCAGAATGGTGTGGATGCAGATGCAGAGGATGGGTAGATTGAGTATTAGACACGGGGGTATTGAGGGCACGACAGGCATGATTGAGCAGGACTAGTTGGAGTGCATCAGGATATAGTATAATTGCAGAAGGACAGAGAAAACAAGCAACGAACGATTAATAGTAGACGAAAAGTAACTGAAATAATAAGAGTGCATCCAGGTATCAAGGCTTTCTAGATTTTGACTTTAGCTTCTGGCAGGAATCATGGCTCTGGATCGGACCGTGCTTGGTCTGACAATCACGGCATTGCATCAGAAATGTAGATTCTGACGAGTAACTGAAGGCTTCTGGGCGAAATTGTTGTTCTTAGCAGGAGTTTTTCAATTTGATCTTCTGGATCTCACTTGCTGGTCAGATAATTCGGATGTTTCAAGAATACTCTTCCACAGAAGCACATCGCAGTTCCACGTCAAACTGGCTTCAAAGTGGCTGTCTTTTCGACATTCTTGATTCACAGGCCTTGGTACCACTCAATCCATGGCCTTAGGTCTCAACCCACGGCGCCGTGGAAATGGCTCGCCTACTGGCCAAAGTTGTTGGGCCTCTTGAACAACAAGATGTGAGGCTCGGGCGCATGGGTCTCGTAATGCGCCCAGCCCAACGACTGCGTGATGCCCAACCCTCTCCATTCCTCCTCCAACAAGATGCGGAGCGTTCCTGTTTCGGGGTTGAAGTAGTCCTGGGGAATGGCCTTGAGCATGTTCTTAGGAAGCATCACATGTCTGTATTCGTGGGTGTCGTCGCTGTAACGAGGACTGTAGTGGATCATGTCCTGGAACTCCAACACCTTGGCTCTTTCGGTGTCGGTCAAGAATCTGGGTTTGGCCATTGTGGAAGAGGTGTTGAAGAAGATGGAGGTGTTGTTGTGACGTAATGGACGCGTTGTAAGACGCGAGTGGTAGAGGAATGGAGATTAGGGAGAGAGTGCGATTGTGGTGCGTGTGGATAGCGAGAATAGGGAGGACAAACGTTGGAATTAGGGAGACGCGGCGGATGAAATACCGAGAGTTAGGGAGAAGCGGTGAAAGAATAGCGAGACTTTTCGCCAGTTGACGTGACTTTCCAGTTCCTCTCAGTACTAAATGAAAAGAGCTGGACCTGCCATTTGATCGAAGGGGACTACTTTAATAGCCTCCTTCCACCCCCACAGGTACTATAAGCTCTCTAGTTGCTCCTCCCCTTCATTTTGCCTGTCTCTATCTCCTCTTTCGTCCACTGGTCCCACCTGTTGGACCCAACATTCGCCCTCGCTAATTTCTACCGCGAAAGCAGTATCTGGTGAGAAATGGCCACCGCCAGCCTTCGGCCTTCTACATCCTCCCACAATATCGTTCCAGTGTTCTTATCTCCACAGTTACCTTTTCTGGACCGACTTTCATGCTGCTAGCGTTTGAACTGGCCCAATTGACCCACAATTCGTCCTCCAATGGGTCTCTTCAGGTGCTCCAATGGACTCCGAATTGCACCCTCCAATTGGACCAATTGGACCCCCAGGTCCAGAGAAACACGATAATCAAGTTCTTACCGGCTAATAGGAGCATAGAGACTGATGTCTCCTGGATAATTGACCAAAGGAGCCGTTTTCCACCACAAATAGTGCATTTTTCAGTACTTTTGCCTACTGCCATCATAGAGCCAGTTCCCAAGATCATACGCCCATTGGAGGCTCTAGTTGCTGTTTATCCAAACATATCGGTGATTGTTCCGTCAGACTGCCCAAAATGGGTGGAATTGTGGCCAAAATTGGCCTCCTTGGTCCATCTTCTGTTAGAATTGCACGATGTAACCTTGTCATGGTGGAAGGTTCTGATCCCTGAAATTGTTTTCATAGGTCCAGACGTTCAGCCACTGACCTTGAAGGTGCTCAAGAGTTTCCCCAATACTCCTGTGGTGCTTCTGGCTCGAGATGACTACCGCCAAGTTAAATCTGCCGTGAAAATGGCCCAGAATCCCGTCTACAATCTCTTGATTGACCCACTTCAACCCTTGAGAGACAATTTGACACTCGGAATATACCAAGAATTCGAGAAAGATGCAAACAAATATTTTCAATACGGTGAAGCCATCGAATTGGCACTAATGGACTTAATTCTCCAAGTGAAAGAAATAAATGTCCTAGTCATAGGTCCTGGTCAGGGTCCATTAGTGGATATATTATTTGATAAAAAGCCAGCGAATACTACGCTTAAAGCAATATTAGTGGAGAAGAATCCACATTGCATCAAGATTCTACAAGAAAAGAATATTTCAAGATGGAACCAAGAGGCTACTATAGTAAATGCAGATATACGATATTGGAAATTGCCCTTCGTCCCCCATTTGGTTGTATCAGAATTATTGGGTTCATTTGGCGACAATGAATTGGCTCCAGAAATATTAAACGGATTTAATTCCTCGTCAAATGACCAAAATGGTCCTTTGATCATGATACCCTCGAATTACACCAATTATATCAAACCAATTTATTCCCCCATTGTCGAAAATTGTCCCCAAAGGCCGTATCTTAGTTTTTTGACTAAGTTTTACGACTTGGACCATGCACAAGATGTATGGGAGTTTAATCATCCGGGTACAAATGATCTTCAAAAAAATTCCGTAATTACATTCACTGCACAATTATCAGGAAAGATAAATTGTTTTTATGGATATTTTAAAAGCACATTATATGGCCATGTTAGCATCAGTATTCTGAGTGAAGATTTGGGAAGGTCTGAATTTTGCAGTTCTTGGTTCCCAATATTGTTTCCAGTTGAAACGACCGAAGTTAGGAAAGGGGACACTATCTTGTTAGAGATAAACCGCTTCTGCGACGATTCGAAAGTATGGTACTGCTGGCAGTATAAAGGTAAGAGGTACAATGAAAAGGGTGAGTTTAGTATTTCTAAAAGTTGTGAGTAAATTTGCTCTAGAATTAGATACAAACGTAACGAAAATTATAGAAATAGAAAAAAATATTACTAGATTGTTGTACTACAAAAGAATGCTTCACGCTAATAATATTTCTTGTACTACGAAACACTTTGTGCTAGTGCAATATTAATCTAGAGCCTTGGTTAAGACGGTATTATTCTGTCGTTATTGATGTGAAGTTCTCTGGGAACAAATATTAGTATATGTACAGACACCGATAGCTGTACCATTGTGATACATGCAATCTAGTATGTTTGAGGTGTCATCTTTGATATTTAGATGAAATTATGAATTCACATCTATGATCATAAGTGTGTCTTATGAATTGCATTAAGCACAATAATCAGAGCAAATTGTGTATTGCAGATATCCTCTGGTCAGGCTTGGAATGCAGTTTGGATGGTTCACTAGTGTGCTTTGAGTCGTCTGTTGATCTGTGGCTCAGGTGGCGATGGCTCAGGTGGCGGTGAGACCTTTCTTTTCTATCACTTTCGTCTCTATTCGAATGCCTGTCCCTGCTTCTATGACTTTGACTGTCTTTGTGGCTACCTCTATGAGGCGAACGGTCCCGATAATGTCGACTTTTGTGGCTATGGCGGTCTCTTTGCGGTGATCTTTCTCTAGATTCCCTGGAATTTCTGCTGGAATGAGATGATGAGGAGGTTCTTGTAGACTCGGATTTGGAGCTTCTTTGGCTCGATGTGGTTCTTTCGCGTCCAGAATGGGTTGGTCTTACCATTGCCATGGGATCTCCGTCCAAGATGCTCCGTGAAACAGCTTCATTTGCCGTCGTTTTGCCGACCCCAACGATTTTTCCGAGTCCTTTGGAACTCTGGTGGGAACGGACGCCCCTATCGCCTCGAAGCATGCTTTCCACCTTCTCTTTGCCTTCGGTGAACTCATCGCTTCTTTCGATGAAGCCTGCTTCGTTCTTCTTGCTGGAAGGGACGTCTTCATACATCCAGCCCAACTTGTTGAGCTTGAGACGCTCATTGGTAGTCAAATCCGACTCCTGGAAGTCCTCTCCGTGTTGTAGCTTGAGTAGATTGATGTATTCCTGCTCCTTTTCTAGCTCGTCATTTCGTTCCCGAATTTTCTTGAGTTCAGCCAATTTGTCCTGCTCTTCTTTCCACACCTTCTCCTGGTTCTTCACGAGGGCCGGGTTCCATGATTTCTTGAGGTTTAGGTCTCCTGCCATGATAAGATGGATTATAGGGTCTTTGTATAGTATTAGGTAAGCGATGAATTGCAATGGCCTGCTTACGTAAGCAGGCCACCAACAACAACAGGCCCATAATACAGCTCTGTGTCGGCAAGCCCGGTTACTGATCTACATCAAGGGATTCTATTGTTACAATTCGCCGATTATTCCCGCCGAATTTTACATTTTTGCCCGAATTAACTTGCATTATTCTGGATATCAAGAAGATCAGATTCTAGATACTAGTGAGGTTAGTTGCCATGGAAATGCATGATACTGATCATTGCTTTCCGATAAGACTACGGCTAAGAGCACGTATCTCGATTACTACTTGAAATTTATCAAAGGGGAATTCAGTCACATTTAAAATGGAAAATAGTTGAGTGGAATTTAGTTGATCAGCAATTGTGATAGAATTGATTGAAAAAGAAGACCTGCTTATTTCACTCTAAGTGGATTATAAATGTAAACGTTGTAGCAGAATATAGTCGATCCTTTCCTATTGCTTCTTCCTTTGAATTCTTGGCTTTACGCCATGAAATCTACATGTTTTAATCAGGTATTCATTCAAACACGCAACTTTCTATTTGGCGAGGAGTGGACAGAAGTCGACTCCTCGTGCCCGAAGTAAGCTGGTTAGTATTTGGCACGAAGGCAAATAGTAAAAACATTTAGAAACCGTGGATCTTGATGTTCTTCTTTGGCAACTGCAATTGAGTGGTCAAGAACTCGCTGACCTTGACTCTTTGGTCACCTTGCATTTGAATAACTTCTCCTAATTCCTCATCCTTGACGATGTTACCGTTACAGGCAAAGTCCTTCTTCAAAACCTTTAAAATCTTTTTCAAATCATATTCGTTTGGTACACCTTGGACAGTGGTCAAAGTCTTTCTACCGTTACGTTGTTGAATACGAATATGAATGTAGTTCGTTGGCTGAGCTTCCGAATCACCAGTGTCAGCGAATGGGTCTAATGTTAGTAGTGTCACTCAGAGTGGCAGGCTGGAGATCAGCCGTAGTTGTGGGGTCTATCGGCACCACGACAGGGGGAAATGAACTTGGGAATTTGTACCAAAAAGCTCACGGAAACACCGGTTCCATAGATAATCTCACTATAAAGCAACTCTGGTGTTTCAAAGATGCGATATCAGCCTATTTGGCCTTGTGGTGATTGCAAAGCTGTTATCTATCTCAGGTGCTAGGGGGCCACTTTGATCCAACAAGGAGAAATATGGACTTCAAAATATGACTCCGCCATAACTCTTCATTCCCGTAAGACTCTGGATAGTCCAAGTACTCGAAAGAAGGCGCCTTCGCTTCAAACTGCTGTGTATTTGTCTCGTTCCCAAATTCACATCCACATATCTCCACAGTGCCGGGGCCGATTTCGAATTTGAAAGTTTCTGGGGATTACTTACCAAATGAGTTTAAGTTTTGGATAGTTGACATAAAATGTAGGCAGATTACGATAAATCTATTCGGTAAATAAGATAGGGACGATGTAGGGCGGAAGCTGAAGGAGAGAATTTTACAATCTATAGTCGTGCGCGGGTCAAATCCATAAATGTGGCCGGGTAACGGCGTCATTCATGAAAGCAGAGTGGCCAGGCTTGGGGCCGTCGTCATGCTGGCTCGCATGCTGGACGCTTCGGGTGCTAGGAACTACTGGCCCTTCTTTTGGGAACTTGGAGAGTCCACGAAATAGACGAAGAGAAATTATTTTGGTCACGTGACTTGGTGATCTTCCGAGGTAGTTTGTGCAAATTTCTGAGGAGCCGATAACGCCTTTCCTGAGACGAAACAAGGATCCATGGCTCAGACTTATACAGGAACGATATCTTACTCTTGTGCATTGAAGAAAGGACTAATATCTGCAGACTTCCGAGTGCTAGTAACCAGTCATGTGATCTGGGTCGGAAGTCCCTGCTTATTTGGACATGACGAGATTGGTTCACTGTTCTGTCTGCAGGATGCCTATAATTATATTTGGAGTTGAATGTGGCAATCATTATCGTTCTACACAGTACGTAGGCCCAGAGCGGTTTTGTGCATGCTGATGTAATAAGCTAATCTCTGTTGATGAGTTGCTCCTAATTATTTGCTTATCGTAATTAAACTTCAGGTTAGATAGAGACTCCTACAAGAATAAAGAGCTAAATCTTATTCATTGCTAATTCTTGTAGTTTTATGAACTGAAATTCCCTATTGGCACTACAATTTGATGATATATTCTACAGTATTTTTATGGAAGGGGTTCTGGTTTGAAGATGTACTTATCGTAGGATTGCTGATTTCTATGAATTTTTCACTTTTTTGAAAATTGTAAAACTTTTCGACATTAATTCTCAACACATAAATAGGAGTCCCTAACTAGAATCCACTCAATTATTAGGCGCTTCATGTGATTTTGGAGGATCATCTGTACATTCCATTCAAACGAGCTCGAGAATGGGCCACTAAACCGATCTACAAAAATGTGACACAGATATTGAAGAAAGTTAAACCAGGAAATATCACAGCGAATTGAAGCCGTTTCAGGTTTGAGGTAACTGATACAAAGCTACCGTAGTGGAAAGGATTTATATCGCTTCAGTTGATACGTCCTATACCCGTTGAACTCACTTTGGGTGTCTTAATGTTGGTGGCGGATATGATTACCTAAGCACTTACGTAAACAGAAAGAGTCGAGAGCAGGACCTCTAGCTGGACCTTATACAGAGGCTCTATGCTTAGAAGTACCCTAGTTTCCCATAGAAGTAACCACTTGGATGCATTATTTCTGTAAGAACACTACCCAGTTCCAATTCCTACTTGATTACGTCCATCACTTCTGTGAGACAAAGTTTTTCACCAATTTGAAAGAGCCATAATAAAATAGACCAGAGCAGACCGATTGGGCACTAAATCTGGGGTCAAACTGCAGACAGTAGTCTTATTGTGTCCAGAGTACAAACAGTCCATTTAGGCCCGATGGCTCTGGACAGTTAATTTTTCAAGGTGCTCTGAAGTCAAGAGTCCAGGTAACTTCCGCTACCGTCAACAAAAACAAACCAAAACACCACCCAAAATTAACCCCTGTACCTGCCTCCAGAATAACTCCGATCCCTGACGTCAGAGCCCATTCCCGTGCCGTTGGCGACGTTTTCCTCTGGAGAAAAGGTCGCGCGCGGCCCAGAACCCAACAAGCATGTGATCTAGTCACTCAACATCAACTTCTGCTTTCACTGTTTCCAATCCAATTGACCATGGCCCCAAAAGAACCTGTTTCGAAGAGCTCGCCGGCGTCTAGCAATGCGTCTGGGCCTAAGAAGCTGAAGGATTCCTCCAAAAAAGCCGAATCTTCCGCCCAACCTTCCAAGCGCCCGGTAGTGTCCAATGAGGCAGAGAAGAAGAAGCAGGCATTCATCACCAGAACCATCTGGACGGTGGTGATGATCTTGTCATTCTTCTTCGTCCTTGGGTCTGGCCATCTTCCTTTGATTGGACTCGTGTTGGTGTTCCAGATCCTTACTTTCAAGGAGATCATCGCATTGACGGCAGAACCAGCAAGGGACAAGAAGATCCCCTACAACAAGTCACTCAACTGGTACTTCTTGATCGCCACATTGTACTACTTGGACAGCCAGTCGTTCTTCAACTTCTTCCAGGACACCATCTACACCAACCGCGTGTTGACGTTCTTCGTCATCAACCACAAGTTTGTCAGCTACACCCTCTTCATTGCTGGGTTCATCTTCTTTGTGTGGACGTTGAAAAAGGGTTACTACAAGTTCCAATTTGCCCAGCTTTGCGTCACCCACATGACCCTCTTGTTGGTGGTGTTCCAGTCGCATTTGATCATCGACAACATCCTCAATGGAATCTTCTGGTTCTTCTTGCCATGTGCATTGGTAATTGTCAACGACATCTTCGCCTACTTGTGCGGAATCACCTTTGGCCGCACCCAGTTGATTGAGATCAGTCCCAAGAAGACCGTCGAAGGCTTCATTGGCGCCTGGATCTGCACCGGAGTCGCCGCCACCATCTTCTCCTTTGTGTTGTCCAAGAGTGACTACTTGATCTGTCCCGCCATCAACTTGTCCACCCACTTATACAACTTCCCCCATTGCGACCCCCAGCCAGTATTTATTCCTCAAATCTACCAATTGCCACAAAACATCGTGGATTTCCTCGGAGGCAGCATTGAAACCATCACCTTCAAGCCAGTGTACTTCCACGCTGCGGTGTTGGCCACTTTTGCCTCGTTAATTGCACCATTTGGCGGATTCTTTGCCTCAGGTTTAAAGAGAGCCTTCGGCATCAAGGACTTCGGAGACACCATTCCTGGCCACGGTGGAATCACCGACAGAATGGACTGTCAATTCTTGATGGGCTCTTTCAGTTACTTGTACTACCAAACCTTTATTTCCGTCAACAACGTGAACATTGGCAAGATCTTGCAACTTGCCATCATCAACTTGTCCGTGCCGCAAATCTTCCAGTTGATCAAGAGCTTGTTGAGATACTTGAACAGCTTGCAGGTGATTGACGAGGACAAGTTGAAGGTGATTTTTGACATTTTGGATCATTAGATCCAAAGAAGGAGGAAGGGCAGCCCCTCTACAAAGACATAACGAAATGACATGGCAGCATATGTTCCAGAAACTGCAAAATACTGCCCATTGCTAAAGGACTTACAAAATTTTAATGTACTTAATGATAGTAGACACCAAATGACGTTGTGGGAGTTACTAATTCAGCTGTCAACTAGCTTATCCAGTTAGTCCCAATGAATTGATTTTTAATATGTGAAATCGTAGCACTCGTCAGAGTAACCATCCGTAGAAGTAGTAGCGAAATGCTTTACTTGAATTTAAGAAGTGGAAGGTTTTCTACAGCTTTATGTTTTTGAGAAGAAACAAGTAATTTAAACATTTGGAATATACAAGGATTATAAAGTAACCTGCAGCGATAAACAAAAACGAAAATAAAAGATTACCTGGATACTTGCACAAATGCAGCTATCCATCAAACAACAACAAGTGGAAGCAGCCTGAATGCAAATTAATCCTTGTTGTAGAACTCAACAAAATAGTTTTTTTTAGTCTTTTCAGATTTTTAGGGCCAAGAATATCCACTACCACAATGGATAATTCTGGAATAATACAAATCAATGGTTCAACACTTCGTAAAGGAAGTCATGAAGGACCGCAATGGGTTGGATCGGTACTGACAATATTGGGGATAGAAACCGAAAACGTTATTTCTGGCCATACTATTCACACTCACTCTGAAAGTCAGCGTTTGAATTTACCAAGTTCAAAACCAAATTTGCAGAAGCAAAAGGAGGGAAAAGAAGCACAAGGGTCACCACACCCCTGCACTATGCAATCCTCAATGTAGCTGGCGCTGCACTAAGCAAATGAAGCTGTCATGCTTGTTTTCTTATCCACAGACCGAAATCACAAACAGCCCATGGAGCATAACCGAGGCAGAAGCCAGTGGAAAATAGAACTAGCAAGTTCTTCTGGATCCAAGCTCTTAACGGAAAGAAAGAACACCAGCGAAGCAGAGTATACAGTCCGAATCTTAGACGAGAATAAATCTCTCGATCAATACTTGAGACGAAAGCCTTCAGACGAGCATTTGAACTATGTTCAAAAATGAACAACATGTACTCGAAGGAGAGACCTTGCCGAGTGATCAGTCGCCGTACCACTTCGACGGCTGAACATTGCAATATCAAATGCTGGAGCAATTCAGAATTACTCCAACCTGGAGAGGACGTCATCGAGGAATTGGACCAGCCAGCATCAACCCGGGAAACCAAACCTTCTGGAATCCACACAAGCTTCTTTGCTGTCAGTTCCACCTTCGTCTAACATGGTGGGAATGTTCCGTTCCGTTGTGTGCCTTTCTGTTCTGTTTCTGTTTCTGTATCTGTTTCAACGTCCGTATGAACCCTGGTGCACTAGGACCGGAGTACCAATAGCCAGCAGAAATGACCAGGACCACGGCGACAGAGAAGCCGCCAATTGCAGTTGTCGATCCAACCGTAGCGGACACTTGCAAAACACAGCCCCAGGTGGAGTTTAATAGTCGTCAAGCAAAAACCACGACATCAGGCAACTCAACGCATTCATAAGTCCACGTCAGAGTAGAATTTTCTGGTCGGAAAAAGTAGGCGAGCACTTGCAAAATAAGCACTACGAGGCAGAAACGGCCCATCGAATGGCCGTCGCCGCACATTTAGAGTTAACCATCGAGATAGAGTTGCACTAATGTTAAAACACCAAAGACAGCGGGGTGCAACGTGCTCGAGATCTTGATTCCTCAGATCAGATGTCATTCAACCAGTAGCTGTCGATCGCTTAAGTCCCCGAGATTGGTCCTCGGGGTGTTCCCCTGGTTCGCTTGGATTGATATGGGGCCACGGAGTTCCTGGAGGCTGGCCCCAACAATAGTAGGCCTATTGTGGGTGCCAGTGGCGAGAAATGAAGGACCCCACTAGTCAGGCTACCAGATGCTGGTTGCACCCATTCCCAAAAGGGAAGGGCAGCCAGGAGCTGCGAGCGTCCATTCGGCCAGTTTTGTGCCCAAAGTGGGTGTGGGAACCAACGGCCTTGCTGTACATGCCCGTTTGGGACACGATAAACTTCTTTTGAGCGCGAAACAATCGCGGGCTTATGCGGGTTGTGGCCCAATCGGGGCTTTGTGTCACATTCATACGGACGGATGCAAATTCATCTGTTCTTTGGGCCTCTCCAGCACCGCAGCTATACGGAGAGGACCACCACAGCCAGCCTGCGGCCCTCTTCACATATAAGGATCCAAGCATGCGCTGTTTGTCCAGCAGTCACTCTTTCTACTCCTCCGTACACACGTCCTCCTAGGAACCTCCACGTCCACTCTTTCCAGCCTCCGCTTCGCCTTCTTTCAAGCACGGCTCCCACCTTCTTTACTCCATAACTCAACTGTCCGACCTTTACATTCACTCCTACACTTCCGTCAAACAAACACTCACACAGCACCATGCTTCAATTATATGCCTTGGTTCTTCTTGCCCAGGCCATCCATGCGGCCCCGGTCCTCTTGACTCGGTACCACACTGCTCCTGCGGTCACCACCACCGAAACATACACAACTGGAACCACCACGGTCTATCTTCCCCCCGTGCAAGTGTTGATCTCCAACGGAGTCACCTACACCAACACCTTGAGCAACGAGCCCTGGGGAACCACTCCTGAGACCAGGACCAGCATTGTGCCTACCCAGGCCGCCACACAGAACACTCCTGCCACTCAGGATGCACCTACACAGAACAAGCAAGCTTCGCAGCCTGCCACCAGCTTGGTGGTTCCAACTACCACCACATTGCCAGAACAGTCAACTGCTCCAGCACAAGGCACCACTTCCTCAAGCATTCCAGAAGCTGCTCAGTCCGAAGGCTTTTCCTCGGCTTTCACTGTTCCTGTGGGCACTTCTACACTCACCACTAGCACATTGACTTCCGATGGTGCTACCACTTCGACCAGTGCTACTACTTCAACTACTTCTACTTCTTCGACTTCTTCTTCTGCTGCCACTACCAGCACCACTTCCACTTCCACTTCGTCTTCTTCTTCTTCTTCTTTGTCTTCTTCGTCCTCCACTTCTTCTGCTTCGTCCTACCCTTCGTCTGCTCCTGGTGGCACCGTGGCTCCTCCTTCGGCCATCGTCTACTCGCCCTACCAGGACAACGGCGCCTGCAAGGTGCCCACCACCATTGAACTGGACCTCGAATATATCGCCAGCAAAGGTATCAAGAGAATCAGAATTTACGGTACCGACTGTTTCCTCTGGACTGCCACTTTGCCCAAATGTGTGGAGTTAGGCATCAAGGTCAACCAGGGCTTCTGGTTCACTCCTGGCCAGGACAGCAGCTCCATTGACTCCGGTGTTCACGAGCTCATTCAATACGGAACTACTAGCGGTTGGTCCGTTTTTGACTTCATCACCGTGGGCAACGAAGCCGTTCTTGACAAGGTGCTTAGTGTGTCGGATTTGTCGGCCAAGATCTCCTCTGTCAAGCAACAATTGAACAGCAACGGCTACAACGGCCGTATCACCACCTCCGAACCTCCAGTCACCTACACCGAGAACCCCAGCTTGTGTACTGACTCGGACATCGACTTAGTCGGCATCAACCCCCACTCCTACTTCGACGGTGGCATCAGTGCCAGCCAGGCTGGCGACTTCATTGCAGGCCAGAAGCTGTTGGTGGAGGGTGTTTGCGGCTCCAAACCAGTGTTCATCACTGAAACAGGCTACCCATCTCAAGGTAGCACCAACGGTTTAAACGTCCCCAGTGCCGAAAACCAGAAGATCGCCATTCAGTCCATCTTGGAAAAGACGGGTGGGGATGCCACCATCTTGACCACATACAACGACTTCTGGAAGCAGCCGGGACCTTACGGAATCGAACAATATTTCGGTACTATTCAACTTTTCAACTAGGCCTCGGCCATGCATGCCCTTGTGGCCGTACATATAGCATAGATAATAACTACAGAATTCAGATAAATGAGTGTAGAGAAAGTGGAGAGAGAGAGAGAGTAGGTCGATAGAGGAGTGGAACAAACGGATACCACGTGAAAGGGTAAATCTTCGGTTTTTATTTAGTTTCGGTGTACAATTATTGCAAAGTTTTGCTATTTTGTGAAGTATTTATAATATTGAGCTTATTGAAACCTTCTTGAGGAATTTCCTATATTTGTTGCACAAAATGTTCCATTTACTCGTTATTATCTGTTGAGCTAATCCATTCTACAATCAATATACTTACCCGTTGATATCTACATTTTCATATCTGTAATTCACACGTTTCTTCATAATCGGAATCCTACCGTTATTAACTATGAATTTCATCTAAGGACGGGTCGAAATTTACCGAAATTTCTCATTGCCTATATAATACACTATTTGCTTCGAGTACGGAGCCGTACTCTAAATAATACACCCAGAAAACCCTAATGCTTTCTGTAGAAACTCTATCAATAGCTCAAACTAATTTGTCCATGTGTCGTTATTTATCCAAGTCAATCGCCCCTCAAAACTCGACTATCTTATCGGGAAAGTACTCATCGATCAACTCCAAATAATACTCCTTTAACTCATCCACGTTATATTGTTGATCCGTCTTCGAGTACAAGTCGTACCTGTTGAAAGCCTTGACTGCCTTCAACATCTCCTTGTCGTGGTCGTTCATGAGATAACTGTAGGCTCTTTCCTGGTGCCATGGATAGAATGAATGGTATCGAATCATGGCCAATGCTTCTGGAGGAAGCGTTGAGCTTTTCTTGGCCACATGATACATGTACTCGTCATGGCCCCAACTCAACATAACTTTTTCCAAGCCACAGTGCTTAGAATAGATGCCGTACTTGGTGTTGTACAATGGGTTGAAAAAGTCGGGGTTCTCCTTGAAACTGTCGGGAAAGATTATGCGTTTGGAAAACTTACATCCCACAGGAAAGGTGTCTCCAACCACGTCCCACTGGCCCTTGGAATCGAAGAAATAGAGCAATTTTCCAAGGTCATGAATCAAACCAACAAGCTGGAACCATCTGGGCCTTTTATCTCTTCGTATAGCTTCTGCAGTCTGTAATGCATGGTCGATCTGGGAAAGCTCAGTGTCTGGATCCGAGTCATCTAAGAGTTTGTTCAATTTCTCCAATCCCTCCCAAATGGACATCTTAGCTCTGGTTTTGGTCTTGAAGTTGATACGGGCTTGAATGTTGTAGGCCACGGTCTGTTTCTCGTGCTGCTCTTCGTAAAACAGCTTGACACGGTCACATGCAAGCTCGTACTGTCTGAAGGCGTTGGTATCGATGCCTTTGTACTGGTCTGTAATGGTTAACCAGTCTTCTGGAGCAGAAAGCGGAGGGTCAGTATTAGCTATATCTGTCACAGTAGGAGCGTCTTTAGTGCCATTTTCGCCGCAGTTTTCAGAAGTGGAACATTGAAAGTCGCCAGAGTCGCCATTTTCACCACTTCCGGAGTATCCAGACTCCTCTTTTGCCTTGGCTGCCGCTACCTGTTGACGGATTCCATCCTTCAACTGGTTGATGAGTTGGACCTCGTTGTCGAGTCTTTCAAGAAGAACACCGTCACGTGTCTGCTGGGACTTCACCGGTGTCTTTGAAGATGCCTTCGAGGGCTTCTGTATGGCGTTGGAGGTCCTTGGAGGCATGTTGAAGATGATGTTATAATACGACATTCGAAAGTGTGTCGCATGTAGTGCGACATTTTATATAACGAGATTATATAGCTAGATTAAACGTACGATTGAGAGGGTTGAAGGGACATGGATGCTCTTGAAGCGTGGTAGAGTGAGTAATACTGTAGATATGTAGTTTCTACTTTTTTTTGATGAAAATAAGTCCGGTGTGAAAATTTTTCTAGATGAATATTGTACAATTAATGTCTTCTGGAAGAAGGTTTTCAATTCTATACTCAATAATTCAGGCTATGCATATTTCCATGCAAAATCATGGCAATTAATGATCAGCTAGAAGTGGAATTATCTTTTTTTTAAAACATGCTCATCAATGTAGACCCAATAGGACTCGAATTAATTTCCTCGTTCTTTCTCTGAATCGTAATGGCACTCAATACTAAGACTAAGACGATGAAGTTCAGTCTTCTAATACCTACGATTTAAAACCAGACCAATATATCTACTTATCAAAATATCCAACCTTATACCTTCCAATGTCTAAACAATAATTATCTATGTTGTTCTTGGATCCAAAATCAATTTGCCCAAAGGAGTTTCTGAATGGCCCTTACCGAACTTGAATACCGTGTTTCCTGCCACCAAAGTCTCGAGAACTCTTCCCTGGAACTCCTGTCCATCATAGGCAGTCAATTTGTTCTTGAAGTATGTCTCTTTATTATGGACAAGGTATCTTTGTTCTGGGTCGAATATCAATATATCAGCATCGAAGCCCACCTCTAATTTGCCCTTGCAATGGCTTAAACCCACCTGTTCTGCAGTATTGACAGAGCACCACTTGTTGATCTCGCTAAATGTGACTGGTGGATCAAGCTTGAGACCTTCAGTGTAGAGAATGGGCAATCCAAAACCCACAGAACTAATTCCGCCCCAGGCCTCAAAAAAGTCACCCTTTTCCAACCCCTTCAATTCAGGAGTACATGGAGAATGGTCCGAGACAACTGTGGTGATGATGTCGTTACGCAAAGCCCTCCATAATAATTTTCTATTGTCGTCCGTACGAATTGGAGGACAGCATTTAAAATGTGTAGAACAATTTCCAATCTTTTCAGCAGACAAAGATAAGTAATGGAAGCATGTTTCGGCAGTGATAGGCAAACCACGGGACTTGGCTGCTCTAAGTAATGGAATGGCCTCATGAGTTGCCAAATGCACAATATGCAAGGGCACAGTTGGGATCTGAAGAGAGCAGTAAATAATTTCAGAAATCGCCGTGGTTTCGAAATTATCAGGACGGGAAGCCAAAAACGCAGCATATGACGTGGGGTCGATGTTCTGCAAGATGGAGTTTTCTTGTTGTGCCATCATGAGGGGAGTGTCGGTAATTTTGGAGCCTTTCTCTTGAGGAATTGGATGAGAATTGGCTATATCAGCAGCTCGGCCAATGGTGGGTTCAGCAGCAGCCAAGAGCGGAGTTTTCGCCAAGGCTAACGCCTGGGCATCTGACAAGACCGAATAATCAGTAGAACCAGCATGGTTATGGGGAAGAGTGCAATTTTCGTGATATTCGTCGTGATTGCAGTGATGTTGAGCTAAAATTTGAACCACCGGTTGCGGAGCTCTGTTGATGAAAGAAGCGGACATCCCGAGGTCAATAGCATCGATGTCGGGCGAAAGACACTCGACGGGATTGGATGAAGGTGGAATTGAATTTTTGGTGCTATTGTTGAGATTAATATCCAGATTATTGGAGGTGGCCAATTCAGACGTACTGGAAGTGGCAGTGAGTTCACGAGAACTGAAGAGTTCATTCAGAGCGCGGTCTCGAGCAAACACATCCTCAGTGTCTTCGTCTTCGATTTCTCCAACACTAAAGCGAGGTTTGGAGGCTTCCAAGACTGGCGACTTGCCAATGCGATGAACCACTTCAACAGGAGGACGGTGGTGTCCGGGCTGCATTTCGGCATGGAACATCAACACCGTGGGTTTACCCTCCACCTTCTTCATGGCCTGGAGAATGTAGCCCGGTTCAATAGCTGGAAATTCGTCCACTCCACTCTCAATCATGAAGCCTTTGAAACCACGGACTCCGGCCTCGATTAAAGGAACCAAATGGGCCAAATTATCGGGAACCATGCCTCCCCAGAAACCAACATTGACCCAGGTCTGACCACGGGCAGCATTGATCTTCAAATTGAAGTTGGAGATCGTAGTAGTTGGAGGAATGGCATTGAGAGGCATGTCAATGACGGTGGTGACACCTCCAGAGGCAGCGGCCCTGGTGCCGGTAGCAAAGCCTTCCCATTCGGTTCTTCCGGGCTCGTTTAAGTGGACGTGGGCATCGACCAAGCCGGGCATAATCACCAGCGGAGAAACGTCTCTGTAGTGTTCTGGAAGCACATCATAGACTTGTAGAATCGGGTCATTTGGCGCAAGAACAGCGTCAGAAATGTGGAGAATTTTTCCAGATTCGACCGAGAAGATGATGGTAGCCGGGGCAAGGGCCGGATCACGGTTAGGACTCGAAACAAGCACCCTGGAGGACGCAAGAGCACGGGACATGGACTGGTTAGGTAGTTGTGAAAAGTGTCTGAAAAGTTACACAGGAATAAGGTTGGCAGGTGCTGGTGTCTGCAGAAACGCCGGTGTCGATATTTGTTATGAAGAAGGAGTCTGGGGATGATGCACAGAAAGTCTGGACTATCTGTTTATGGAATGTCTGTTCTGTCTTTGACTGGAGCCGGTATTTTGGATGGGTCGCGTTATCAGTGTCTGCAGAGGAATATTCCGATAAGAGTTGTTCCAGGATGGACAACACGGATAAGAAGACTTGTGGTAGATATTCAGAGAAAAACGGGGTCGGGCAGTTGATCCCACCAGTCAGCGATTTCAGGGCATCACGTGGGGGTCGCCTAGACGTTGGGATGTGCTAGGCTAAAGAAGGTACCTACTGATAAGAGTTTTGCAGTAGAATTTCTTTTTGTGTCACGTGACCAGACGGATCCGGGAGTTTTGCACGGCGATCCCGAGTCCAATCCGGCCCCGTTTCTCGCCCAAAAACAACCGCCAGGTACCTCTCGTCCAGCTCTACACGATGAGCCCATGTCCAGCCCATTTCGTAACTTTCTAGAGCCCGAAGTGCAGTGTCTTGTTCAGTGGCATCGGAACTGCGACCCGCTTTTCGGTGATCGCCGGATTATTCGGTGACCCGCAGCCGGAATTACAATCTACATTGGGAAGTGTCTGCATCAGACAAAAGGCAGAGCCCGAACCTATAGTGTCTCCACATTATCCATAAACCTGACCTTTAGACAATACCATGGTCAAATACGGATCATTGAGGCTCGTAGTTCGACTCTCCACTTCGGGTACTAGACCAATTTTCCGAGATGTGCATTTGACTATAGACAGTAGGCCTGGCACAGTGCTCTTGTCTACTTAAAGGTGATCAACTGCTTTCCAGTACCCTCAATTCCCTCCAAGTAGAGCTCGTTCAAGGGCTTCAGGCCGTCGAAAGTAATCTCGTTGGAAGGCGCATCCACTAACTCACCCTGCTCGTACCAGGAAATGAGCTTTTCCAAGGTCTCCAGCTTCAATGCCTCGTTGTCCTTCAACAACGCCGTGACCCAGAAACCGGCACTGGTGATGTTCTTGAAAATGTGCAACGACGTGGGCATCATGACAGGCTGGAACGACATACCTCCGTAGGTCAACATCAAGCCGTTGTTGGCCAACTTACGCGCAATGCCCATGGAGTTCTTGCCTCCCACGCAGTTCAACGCAAGCTTAATGTCTCCGCCGGTTTCCTTGGTCCAGGCCTTGATGGTGGGTCCAAAGTCACGGCTGGCGTTCTCCTCTTCGGTGATCACATGCTTGGCGCCCTTGGCCGTCAAGTCGTCAACCAACTCCTGCAAATTGTCCCTGTTTCTCACCACACTGAGCACGTTGATGTTGAGCAACCGGCCAATCTGGGACACGTACTGGCCCACAGCAGAGTTTCCACCGTTTTGGATGACCCAGTCCTTTCCGGGAGCAAGCTTGACGTAATGTGTCAACATCAAATAGGCGGTGAGAGGATTGACGGCGATCGTAGCAGCCTGGTTCAACGTCAATCCGTGGGATTGGCCCTGAGCCCGGGATTGCTCGGGGTTTCTGATCTTGAAGAACTTGTCGGAGTCCTCCAACGCATGTGTTCTCCATGTTCCGAGGTTGACATTCTTGGGAATGGCCCAATCTCCGACCTTGAAGTCGGTGACTCCAGAACCAATATGGGTGATCTCGAAGAGTCCTTCGTTTCCACACACAGATACAGGTTCCGAGGTGCCATACCGGGTCGTGGGTTCAGGCTTGGATGGATAAACGCCCTGGATTTGGTTAATGTCACTGGGATTGATGGGAGAAGCCAAGGTCTTTGCTATGACCTGGTTAGGCTCGAGTTTGGTCTCATCAATCTCATACTTGAGTGTTTCCAACACGTCTTTGGGCTGGCCGTTCTGTCTGTAGAGGACGATGTGAGACGTGATCATGGTTCTGATTTGGGTCTTGGCAATTGACCTTCTGGCGGCGATAGGAAGCATTGTAGAAAGGAAATGTAGGGTGATTTGAATTTGATAGAAAGCGGGTCACGTGGGAAGAAGGAAAGGGAGTCGATTGAGAAAGGGGTGGATGGAGGGCAGGGAATGGAAGGTGATGGGTGATAGGTGGAAGAGACAAAGACGGCGATTTGTTTGGTGCTATTTTGGAGATCGTTGGGCCAGAATTGAGTGAAAGATGTACAGGTGAAATTTGGTGAGTGCAGGAAGAAAGTGTCACGATAGACATAAAAGTGTCAACTATAATTATCATCAGTAGAAGGAGGATAGGGCCAATGTGGCCGTATTCTTCTTTGGTTCACTTCATGGAATTACGCCAGTTAGAATTAATGAAAGAAAGAGCAAAATGTGACGATCTTATAGGATCCATATTTGCACCTGCAGAATACAATAGCGGTCTATTGTGCTCCACTACAGATTCGCCTAAGAATGTGTCAAATCATACAGTAGAAGGAGTACATACAATTGTTACAGAGAATACAGTAGATAGCCAATGAAGATACACTGGATACTTTGGAAAGACTGGAACGTTCTGTTCGTACATTTGCTACAATGATCTGGCCATCTAGATCCACTAAAGGCAAACCATTGTATCAGGACTAAATAATATAATAAGCTAGAAGTCAATGAGAGAACAGCCAACAAGAAAGGGTCAATCATGAGCAGGAATGCCAATAATGACGAAAGGACATTAATAATAATGAAAGGACATTAATAATAACAAAAGGACATTTTTGATGATGAGCAGCCAATAATATCAATAACGGGGAACACTGATATCATTATGGATATACTCCCTGGCCAATTGGCAGCCGAGAAGTGTCCAACACATTATTTGGAGAATCTCGCAATTCAATGGTCTTCGCATTTCATTTAACCTTCTCAACTCACGCGTCCTCTTCCTTCATTCATTCCCTCCTCACAGTTGAGCATCTCACTCTTCAAAAACGCGTCTAATTCCTCTTCTCTCGAGCCGACTGTCTCGCTCCCTTGACTTCTTCACTCTTGCATCTACTCATCCTTCTTCTCCTGCTCTCTCTTGGCCTTCTCTCTGGCGGCCCGCTGGGCCTTCTTCATCTTGATGTTCTGGGCCGTGCCGAGCACAAAGTACACGAAGTTGAAGAACACCACCCAGAGCTCGGGCAGGATGAACTTCTGGGCAATAATCAACGACACGAACGAGGTCACAAGCGAGGACTTCAAGATGGCGGGATAACTGCGCTTCAAGCCCGCCTTGACCACCTGCCATGCCCGGCACACCTCCTCCGATACGGACTGGCCGCCGCACTTGTAGCCGTTGAGGAGCGACACCCACGAGGTGTAGGTGGCGGCCAAGAGCGGCGTGACGGTGGACAAGGACGTCAAGAGCTGGAGCAACTTCAAGCCCGAGGTCAAGGGGGGCTGGAACACGTAGTTGATCACGCGATAGAGGTTGTGGCTGATGGGCGTGGCAATCAACAGTCCGTAGATGATCATTGTCACGAGCTTGGGCGAGAAGACGTGGTTGATTTTGCGGGACCCGATGGTCGACTGGTGCAACTCGCCGGTGACAAGCGACAGGATGATCTCATTGAGGCCCAGGAACACGCCTGAAGTGACGGACTTGGTGAGGAGCGGATAGGCCGCAAGATAGGCGAGGTACTTCGCGTTCAAGGACTGGGACCGGGTTTTGGACATGGCGAAAACGGGGGAAAAAGGGAAGAAAACGGGGAGGAAAGAGGGCGAGAATGGGGCGCTAGAAGGCAGATATAGGGAGACGGGGTGGAAAGGCGGCGGTAGTAGGGAGATCTCGGGGGGGGGGCGGCGATTACGTAAGCAGTCCTGGCGGCGGCGGCTAGCGTGGAGGAGTGTGGGGGCCGGTGGGGTGTGGGGGCGGCAGTGGAGGAATGCTCGGGGGGTATGCGGCACGTGATCGCAGAAACCAGCGGCTGCCGCCGTATTTGTACAAAAAGCGCAATCACATGTTCTTATTGGGCGACGCGGGGTTCGGGACTTGACGACGCCTACAGGGCCGAATCGGGGCCAAAGGCCTGTGATGGGGCAATCTGGCGAGTCCGGAAGGGGAAGAGGGGCGGTCTGTGTGCAGGACGCAAATTTGGAGGACGCAAAGTTAGAAGACGCGAGCAGAACATGCCGAGCTGTGTGCAGGACGGGTATACCAAGAGAGGGGCGGTGATGGGTTCATATTAGGATAGAGACGTGTTGTAGCCTTCAGAGCGGAGTTTCGTGCTTTCAAGTGCTGCCAGAGGCTCGTCCTCAAAAGAACGACCCGTTTCCCGCTTTTCCCGCGTTTTTAGCTCTCCATTCGGCCCTGTTTCGAATTTCTCTATTTCACAAGAAGATTCAATTCAGAGGAGAATACGACCGTTAGACCAGAACAATACCGCTTGGTGGCGTAATTGGAAGGAGCTATTCTCTCGAGGAGAGGCGCTTTTTCGAGCCGAAACAGGGAAATAATTCGGTGTTGACTCAAGTGGACGTATTCCGCTTTCGTCAGTTCCATTTCCTCGAGAAAGTGATCACATAGTGATAATTGACAGTGTGTCAATGGACCCTGACGAGATGGAGGACTTCTGTGTAGCTGGAAAAGGCTTCTTTTGCTCTATATGAGCCATTGACCGTGAATCTGAAGCAGATAGAGGAGATTGTGGATGTAGCAGGGCTGTAGACTTTCTATAGTGTATACTGGACATTGCAATTGTTGTAGAGTCCTTTTCTTGCCACCAAAAGCAGGACATGCTTGGATATTTGACAGAAACGTCAGAAAAAGCTGGAATTGACGGATCTTTAGATTCAGAGCCAGGAACATCGAATTCTTGGTCCATTTCTCCCAATATGTTTATATTGCTTCACAGCATTCCAACCTATCCACTGGGAGCTCTCTAGCCGGTGTGTGGCATCCACAAGTTCCAAGCTTTATGCATAGTTGTAGTGGAATTGAGCATTTTCTTCATCGAAAATTGGAACCAGACAGTAATATTCTTCTTTCAAACATTATAGTATAGCTAGAATTCCTCTATTATAAGAACCTCGGGCTGTGGCTCATTGAAACACCAAACAATTCTCATCCTTCAGTTTTCCTGGATTTTTGGCTCATTTTGATGGTGTATAATTTTCACTCCAGCTTAACGCAATCACCTCGAGAATGCAGCACGCCCCAGAATTAATTCTCCACAGCAGCAACCAAGATTTACCGAAGAGCTCAAGGCTAAGAATTTACGGCCAGGGCTGGAACCACATTTCCAACATCCGGCTTCAGGCGAACCATTTTAGTCTATATCCAAGATTCTTGGGTTAATTTCTCAACTCATATTTGAGGAGACAAGCCTATACACGTGTAATTTTTTGCCAGATTCGCCAATTGGGCCAAGGTATTTTTCTTCGATTTTTGCAATCGCCTTCGCTGGTTTTCTCCGAATTCTCGAGGCAGGCACCGTTTTGTTGGCCACTAAAAACAGACAAACGGGTTATCAGATAGGCTTAGCGGGCGAGCTCCGGAACCGGAGATTTGCCCTTGTTGCGCAGCTAAGATTAGACTAGGTCCGCCTCTGAAGTCCGTACCGTTCGACGCAGTCGTATGCAGAATTCTGGGCAATTTGTGGGGAGCATTTCCAAACGAAGCCCAGCGTATATGTTCCTGCAGCTAGGCCGGAAGAACACAGGAGTTGCTATGCGGACAAATGTAGGGGGAGGAAGTGCGTGGGTATTTTTTGCGTGGGCGGGAGAACTGCGTTCCATTAATTATGCACACCGTGACGCACGCTGCACCTGGGGGGGAGCTGGGGATTGAGGGAGAGGCCGCGGCTCTGGCGCTGCTCGGCCGTGTGAGCTCGTGTGCTCAACAAAAGCGCCGTCCCGAGGCCTGTCGATCGTGCTGGAGCAGCCAGCCCCGAGAAAGCGCCGAAATACACGCGTTGTTTACCATGTTCGGGCCCAGGCTCACAAGCACTAGAGCCAGACAAAAAGTGTCTGCGCGCCACCTGCATGACGGGAGAACTGCATTGGAATCGAAAACCTTTCGGAGAAACACCAAAGAAAAGTGTCTGCATGCGCTGCAAAAAAACCAAAAATACCTACCGTTTTTGAAATCTGCACCTTGTCCGGCAGAACACTGGCCAGGGTTTGACGGCATATGCAGACATGCTCTGAACAACCGCCTCTCCACGATACCCCAGTTTACCCCATAAACGCACGATTTACGAAACAGCCAACAGATTCCTCAATTATGCCACCATCCAGGCTCATCTGGTTTACGCCAGCCCAAACGGGGCCAACAAAAGCTTCGTGACACCAGAGCTCAATTGTGCCCGTTATGGATACTGGGAGATATTTTCGGCGCTAGCTGCGTCTGCATTGCGAACCCGGACATATGTGGTGTTCCTCTGTCTTCCCAGAACATCTGCTTTTCTGGTAGTAGGGAAATCGTATGACGTCAAAGGAGGTGGAAGGGAACTGAAACTAACTACTGTCATGTATATGGACCCATAGATACCCCACACAGTCACGAAATGGAGCGAAATGGAAGAAAATCGACACAATTGTCACGATTGACACAACAGACAATGGTGATGAGATGCCAATTGCAAAAAGGCAAATTGGCTGTTGGCGCACCAGTGTCTGGAAAGGTGGGCCCCTCCACGGGAGAACAGACCAGTAGCAGTGTCGGGAAGACCGTGTCTGTGTAATTGACAGGCACAAACCCAGGACCAGCCAGGCGTTCTCTGGCTCCCAATGCGTCTATATGTGAGGGGCACAGATGAGTGGCGGGGTCTAGTGCTTTGTGCAGAAAATATTTGCACTTAATGACTTTAGGCAATTGTCGGGACCTCAGCTCATAATGATGAGAAAATTCGGGTTGGAAATGCAGCCGTTTGGCACAAGAACCGAAGATCTCTGGAGGTGGAAACGACAGACGCCCGAAGAATGCTAGCCTAAGTCTGGAGGCGTTGCTTTTTGTCGGGGCGTTTTTGTGGGAACACCGAGAGATCTAGCGATGAATAATGCAGATAGCAGTATTATTAGAATTCGAGATAGTAGGAAATACATAGATATGAGGACGAGATTCGGGCCATATAATGAGCTGGCTAGGGTTACGATTTTGCTGAAGCGAAGCAGTATAGTCAATTTGAAGATTCCATGGGTTTAGTTGGTTCCAAATATCCTCCAGAGCAGTCCAGAATTAATATGGACGTTCTTTTGGGACCAGGCGAAGAGTTAAACGAGAAAAATACCTGAGAGAAGAACTGGAAGTATTGCAAGCTTCTGGGTTCAAGGAAAACTAGCCCAGATGATGCCAGCTCTACAATTGAACTGTTTAGAGACTTCTCTGGTACTTCAACGGATTTACAAAGGGGACTTTCTGAGCTCTTTAAAATTACAAGGAAAACAACTCCGGAGGCGAAGAGATAAACGAGAAAATTGTCACAGACAGAGGAATTGGATGAGTGGAACACTTTCTGACTCCTACAATTGAACTGTCTCTAGTTCCAACCAGTCGAAGAGTTGACCAAGTGCATGGCATTGGAGCTTTGGAAAACTCTTCTGTCTGAAGAGTTTCGGAGAAGTTGACCTATTGAAGTACTTCAAGAGTGCTGTGCATTGCATATTGAACACTGGAATGGGCTTATCGGGCAAGATAAGAGCCTAGTTATCGAACATCCAAAGAAGTTTAACCTCAGGGCATAAACGGCACTTTCTTAGGAGTGGATTGGTTGAAGCAAGCTAGGACCACTTGAATCGAACATTAATCGTTCAATTGTGAGTTCTAGAGAGGCTTATCAGTTATACTAATGACTTCTACCTTGAGATATTGACAGGTTCATTGAAAAAATAATACAGGCAATGCAAAGTCCGAACTATTGAGCCAAAGACCAGTTTAGGGAAAGAAAGACGCCATGTCAGTCAAGAAAGGACTGCTGAGAGTGTTCTAAAGCAGTTGAACTATCCAACAGTAGAATACTCTTGGGTAGTTGCAAATTTGGCGATAGAGTGCACTTCCTTATCAGTTGCATTGTTGAACTATTGTCAGAAACTCACCAGTTGAGAAATAAGAAGGAAAACCGATACAGCCAACTCACTATCCAACTTGAGATGATCTCAATAGCAATTGAAGAGTATAAACGCTTTTATTTCAACTTTAAATGACCAAAACCATGGAATGATTCGAACTACATCCAAACTCCATTGATATGCCTCCATCTAGAACAGAACAAGTCCTCAAATACTTCCTGGACAGTTGAAACTCATGGAGAGACGTCCTTTATTGAAATCAGAAGCATTGTCTCCTGAAGTAAAGAGATTCAGGGAATGTTCAAGCTCTCGATTGCTTCAATTGAATAAACGCACTCTGGTGCTGTTGAGCAAGTGACTTGTGAAGTCCAACGATCAGTTCAACAATCGAATATGAAGATTTCTGGGCACTAGAACAATTGAATGATTGACGTTCCTCGTCCGAGGTGATCACCAGGACCGTAGTATTGCTTCCTTCCTTGGGATTTGATCAATGGAGTGACCGGGTCTGAGATCTCGAGTAAAATCACCGATAATATTATCTAACCGATACCGTTGCTTGTGCCTGGAAATGAATGCAAAAAGTACATCTGGCTGTTGTTCAAGGTTGGTCAGTTCAAGCCATATGGCCGTTAGAGTATATTCAGTTAATTACATAGTGTGAAGAAACTACACCTAGACCACGAAACGTAGACCACTCGTCCACAAGTAGCAAATTGCAATTATCTCTCTTTAAACCTACTTCAACACTTCCGGACTTACTAGTCCATTTTCTGCCTCGCTTTTCAATTATCCATTCAATTCTGTCTCGACTACTCAATTGCCCGACCCACTTGACAACTACACTTCCAAACCACATTCATCCCAGCGTTCCCACCCCAGATCTGGCTGCTTGTTCAGATCTGGAGATCCAATCCCCAGAATGTACTCCACATCCCCCAACTTTCGCCCAACTTTCGCTGATCATTAAAATTGGATTCCCCCACATTCATAAACCCACTGCATTCGACTCCAATTGGCCCGAAGGAATTGATAAAGAGCCAACAACTGAGCACATGGAGCAGCTCCTCTTGACACAGCCACTGCAGCCGTCGAATTCTTCCGCCTTCCTGCCCCGGTATAGCCATGTCCCGCTTGTAGAGTGGAGATCGAACGCAATTGGTAGATAAGTCCGTACCAGATCTTCACTCTGGGCCTCATAGCCGTGTGAATGGGGTCACGAGCCCTGGTGGGCCCGAGTCCAGTGTCTGCATGGGCTTCCCCAACACGGCCCAATCGGGCCCGATGTTCCAAGCGCTGCAGACACTTTTTCCCCATTTATTTTCTGCGATCAGAATAATGTATGCACAAGCCTCAGCTGCGAACCACAGCTGCAGTCTTTTTATGGCGGCTGCTAATACCATGACTATATAAGCCAGGTCTCCTGCCCTTCTACTTCTCGTTATCTTTGCCTATCATGAGCATCCTGGCTGATTCAGAACCTAAGACCACTCCGCTCGAGACCAAGGAGGAAGGCTTGTTCGAGAACACCTCGTCTGCCTCCTCCGTCAGCGGCAAAAAGAACCAGCTCTTGGACTTGGAGGGCACCGAGAACCACCTCCAGGCCAATTCCGAAGAGAGAGACAACATCTTGACCCAATATTCCGAAGACCAGGTCATGAACATGGGCCGCACCTACGCGGCCAAGCACAACTTGGACACCGAGTTGTTTGCGCGTGCTGCTGCCGTGGCCAGAAGCCCCACTGGCTTCAACTCCATGGAGTTTCTTCCTGAAGAAGAGAAGGAGGCGTTGAACTACGAGAGATTGCACAAGTGGAACATTCCTAAACGGTTGATTGCCGTCATTGCTTTGGGCTCCATGGCCGCTGCTGTGCAGGGTATGGACGAGTCCGTCATTAACGGTGCCACCTTGTTCTACCCAAAGGCCTTCCACGTGGAACGTTTGGCCCAGCCCGACTTGATTGAGGGTTTGGTCAATGGTTCGCCATATCTCTGTTGTGCTGTGTTTTCGTGCTGGACCTCCGAATTCTGGAACCAGCGCTTGGGTCGTCGTTGGACCATTTTCTGCGGCTGTTTAATATCTGCTCTTGGATGTATCTGGTCTGGTTTCGTTAACAACTGGTGGCATTTGTTCATCGCCAGATTCTTCTTGGGTATCGGTGTGGGTGTCAACTCGGCCACCGTGCCCGCATACTCGGCCGAGTGTATTCCCAGTCACATCAGAGGCTCGTTGGTCATGTTGTGGCAATTTTTCACTGCCGTGGGTATCATGTTTGGTTACGTCGCTGCGTTGGCATTCTACTATGTTGGACCCCATGGCATTGGTAGTGGTTTGAACTGGAGATTGATGTTGGGATCCGCATGTATTCCTGCTTTTATTGTGATGGCTCAAGTTCCTGGAGTCCCAGAATCCCCCAGATGGTTGATGGCCAAGGGAAGACACACTGAGGCCTACAATGCCTTGTCTGCCATGCGTTCCTCCAACATTTCCGCCGCCAGAGACACCTTCTACCAGTACGTTTTGTTACAAGAAGAGAGCTCCTACGATGTGTCGTTCTTCGTCAAGGTTAAGGAATTGTTCACCATCAGAAGAAACAGAAACGGTGCCCTCGGTGCCTGGATTTGCATGTTCATGCAACAATTCTGTGGTATCAACGTCATTGCCTACTACTCTTCCTCCATCTTCATCCAGTCTGGTTTCTCCGAGGTCACCGCCTTGATTGCCTCCTGGGGTTTTGGTATGCTTAACTTCACCTTCGCCATTCCCGCTTTCCTCACCATCGACAAATTCGGCAGAAGATTCTTGTTGTTGGTGACATTCCCTCTCATGGCCGTCTTCTTGTTGGTGGCCGGTTTTGGTTTCTTGATCGACCAAGACTCCAACCCCCACGGTAGATTGGGTATGATCATCATCGGTATCTACTTGTTTGCCTGTGTCTACTCTTCCGGTGAAGGTCCCGTTCCTTTCACCTACTCGGCCGAAGCCTTCCCATTGTACTTGAGAGATGTCGGTATGTCGTTTGCCACCGCCACCTGTTGGTTCTTCAACTTCATCTTGGCCTTCTCGTGGCCCAAGATGAGAGTGTCCTTCACCTCCACCGGTGCCTTCGGCTGGTACGCTGCCTGGAACATCATCGGTTTCTTCTTGGTGTTGTGGTTCCTTCCTGAAACCAAGGGTCTTACCTTGGAGGAGTTGGACGAGGTGTTCGACGTGCCTGCCATGGTCCACGCTAAGTGGCAAACCAAGGAGCTCTGGCTCGACATCCAAAGAGTGGTCTTGAGGCGTAACGTCCAGCCCCAAGTCCCCTTGTACGGCAAGCACAGAATGGCCGTCACCAACCCTGAATGGAACAACAAGGCGGAGGTTTCTCATGTCGAGTAAACGCTTTAATTCGATCTTAATCACCGGGTGATAATACTTTAATACACTTTAAAATACAATCGATATTGTTTGAACTACACTGTAATTATTGTGCCATACTGCACTGGTCATACTGCAATTTTTGTGCACCTGTGGTGAAACTGGGCAATTCCAGTGTCTGCATGAATAGACATGAACAGAATAGGTTTCATTTTCCCAGAAACACTTCAACTCTAGCAATGTGCCGATCCTTGGGGTTATTGTAGGAGAAAAAGACGGACTTTGAAGTGGCTTTCGAAGCCGCACAATTATGTCAACCGGGCTTTCCCAATTGGGCAAGAAAATACACTTTAAGGTTTCGGTTGGTTGAAGCTAATTTAGACAGTTGAAATGTTGGTCTTCATGCTTATCATGGAGTGTGTTTTGCAGGAGACATTGTACTAGCAATCATCCATATGCTCTATGGAAGTAGTTCTATTCATACTTGTGCCGAGACTCGTTTCCAGTCGTCTAATCAAAATGTCCAAGGTTACAACTTACATGACAGACGACACAATAGGCTTGGGCTCTTGGCTTGCGGAAATATATTTCGGGAGTGTTGATGTGGCACCGGCATGCTGAGCCGTCACCACAGCATTGCTTTGAGAAACTGCCGATATTTTCCAAATTTAGACACTTCCTGAAGATGCATTCCACTTCCTCGTATTGAACAGGACCCTCATTGAAGTGGCGACAATGCACGTAACACATTTCAAAGTTACGAATAATTGACTTCTCTGAATAGAAGCTCTTGAAAAGCAGAGAGAATAACGAAAGAGAGACTCAGTACAGTGCAGAAGTTAAATAGGGTAGTAAGTGCTAGATAATAGGAAGGAATTAGAGAGTAGTCAGAAGATCAACGAATATTATGAATAATATAATGCCTCATTAGTGAGAGGAATATGCCTTGTTCGAGCTCTAGCCACCTTAAATTCGAAGTACAATTCCAACACTGCAGCCTCTCTTCGGTTGCATTTTCAGTTGTATTTTCAGGTGTTTCGATATCCCAATATTTATATTGGTTCTAGCTTACGTCCAGGTCCTGTTCGGTCAAAATAGCTGCTATCTATAGCCAGACCCGTATTCTAATTACTATATTCATACTCAAAGCCGGTCTCAATGCCTGTTGCATCTTAGTGGGTGTATTTCACTGTAATTGCTGAAAACTGGACTATTTCAACCAAACCAATTCGAGATTCTGAATTAATCTTACAAGAATTGATTTCTAAAAGAATCAGAGCGTAATTTCAGGCACTCCGTCCACACTTTGACACCTTTCCTCCTACTTCTTGCTTTCTTCTTGCCTCTACTTCCTTGTTCTACCAGTACCTAAAGCCCTAACTAATTTGAGGTCGTGCCCGGAACCAAAATTTACCTATATAAACCTCCATCGTGAAAAATTTGAGAGGTCGATACGAAAGCTTCCTATTCACTGCACCATACTTTTCATGTATGAATGGAGGGGAAAAGGAAAGCGAGAACAACTCGAATAACGACCTCATACTAAGTTTACTTTAATCGTAGTTACACTTGGATCTTGCGTTTTCGATACAGTTGTCCTGGACTGACCTCTGTGAAGTCTAGAGACAAAGTAGAGCAGAAGGAAGTTCGAAAGAATGGTAGTTCATAAAGGATCTCCGTGCCAGAGAGCTAACTCTGTTGCTTCTGAACAGAGACTCTTTGAAATGGAGTTCAATGCAAGTTGGAACGTATTCTTTTCCAGGAACATGTTCGAAATTCGGCTCAGTACATAAGAAGCTGATTCAAATTTATTGGAAAACTTTTTCGAAACCAGTGGAATTAAATCAATTGAGAGCACAGTCCAGACATTGGTATTCTTCAATTGTTTCTCTGCTATTGCATATCTGATATTGTTTAGTATTGGGCTGAAAGTTATCCCCACCGTTGAAATTGTGAACACTGTAATTGGATACCTAGATTGCATTGTATTGTTCTTTTGCATAATCTCAATTGAGCTAGCGTATCTTTACGGATACCAGAAACTCTAGACGTGCTAGTCGAATTTCTTAAAATCTAAGCTTCGCTGGAATCTGTAATTGAAGCATTCCATAATAATTGTGTTGATGTAACATGCTACATGATGTATTCACTATAGTTATTAACTGTCTGTTGAAAAAATTCCATCATCTTAAAGAAACAATCTTTTGATTTCAAGATCTTCTACATTTACTCCATGCATAACTTATTTTATTATAAAATAGAAGTATCAATTCCCCATGAAATTAGCTCCATGGCCTCATTCCTCAACTGCATCTACACCTTTCTTGGAACGGTATTATTCAATATACATCCACTATCTCAAAAAGTCTCTCAAGTAGGATCCCAACTTGTTAGCTCCATCCTCCAACGCATCCTTCAAAACATCCAAGTCTTGGTTGGCATTTCCAGAAAACTTGGATGCAAAATCTCTAGCACTGGCTTCCAAGTCCCCAAAACTTCCAGAAGCTGCACGGTTCGGACGGTTGGCGCCTTCCTCTTCTCCAAAGTACGAAGATGAAGAAATGGACTGAGCTCCGTTGAAGGCTTGTAATTTCTGTTTGGCCTCGGTCTTGGCCTGCTCGTCGAATCTAGGGCCTCTGCCAAAGAACTCGTCCGAAGAGATACCCTTTTGGCTTCCGTACTTGTTGGTAACCTCGCCGGTGTACTTGACATCTTTGTATTTTTTGGCGTTGGGATTGGTGACGACGTTGGCGCCCTCGGTCATTCCGAAACCCAACTTCTGGAACTGAACCGTGGTTTCATGCACTGGCTTGTACTCTTCGTCCTCGGAGACCTTGGCCAGCTTCTTGGGGAGAGAAGGAGTGGACGCCACGGGGGTGGATTCCACCACTGCAGTAGGAGTGTAGCCCAACTTCTTGGCCTCTTCGGCCTCCTGCTTGGCCTTCTTCTCGATCTCGTCGAAGTCGATGGCATCCTCGGTCTTGTTGATTCTCTTAGCTGCCAAACGGGAGGTTCTAGGGCCGTTACCCTTACCCGACAAGATGGACTTCTTGGCGGCCGCGGTGCTGTTGGCAGTGGTTGAGCTCTTAAGTCTGGATGTGGTCCGCGTGGTCACGGGCTTCTTCTTCATGCTCAAGTCGTCACTAGACGCGTTGGGGGTTATGTTCTTCGACAGCAAGGGCGAGGGAGTGGAGTTGATGGGCTTGGTCCAGTTGGAGAAAAAGTCGTCGCCTTCACCCACACTGTTAGTGCCGTCGGAGGCGATCTCGTCGGCATCGTCGAGCACCACCTCATCGGGGTGTCTCTCAACGTCCTTCTGGGCCTTTTCCTTCAATCTATCCTTGTACTTCTTGGCCACCGGCGAAGTGTACTTGGCAGTAGCGTCCACTCCGTTTTTGTTGATGTACTGAGACCCGCCGTTCTTGACAAAGAAGTCCTTTGCCACCTGGTTACCGCCAAACTTGAAGTTACGCAACTGGATCCGTTGCCACTGGTCGAGATTGGACGATTTGACAAAGGAAATGTGGACTCCCAAGTTTCTGTGAACCGCCGAACACTCCAAACAGAGGAAGATTCCAAAGGGAATCGACGTCCACGTTGGGTTTTTGTTGGGACAGTCGAAACACACTTGATTGGCGGGGTCCTTTTTCAATCTTTCGAAGACCCTGGAGGCCTCTTCTTTGGAGGCAAACACGTCAGACATGGTGGTTTTGATGATACGGATTGTTGATACGTGGAAAAGTGAGTGGTTGGGGTCGTGTGCATACAAGATCAGTAGGAGAAGGGAACTGGACGGAAGGAAAGGTTAAGGGGTATAGATAGTGGGTAGGTGTATTTTGACGGGTCTTATTGGGGGCCTGTTCAAGCTTGGTGTGATTTAGGACAATTTTGGGTCTTCTGAAGCCTTTTGGGCTCTTCTCACTCAAGGCGATCTCCGAGTTGGAAAATCCATGATTCGGGCTACAGGGGCCATTTTAGGGGCAATGAGCGGGTGGAAACTCATCTTCTTGTCATATTCACGAATATACCCAAGTTTTGTCTCATTCCGTTGGAATTTGAAATTTTGGTGATGTTTCCTGTTAATTAGGGATACAGCAACCAAGCCGATCTTGACCAAGCTGATCCCTAAAAGACAACGCGTCTACTAGAATCGACATACAATGTGTGCAGGTCGAATAAGTGATTAGTTAATTAATTCCCAGAATCCTTGTCAATCTACAATCGCCTCACTCAAAAGGTATATATATCTATTATTTGGCGTACAACCACATCAATGCATTTACATTGTGTATTAATATAATCTTCTAATGTGAACTCCCAATATAACGTCTAATTTGAAGCAATAGTTATACTATCTGGCTCAAAACGTCCAAATTTTCTCTCTTCATCTCCTGGTAATGCTCGTGTATTTACATGATATTGTACATGACTGTGACATTCAGTGGAAAGGTCTGGAACCACCTCTGGCAAATTCAAGCACCTTCCATCCGTCGGTCACCTCGTTGTCGAATTCCTCAGGAACCCGGGTCAAAACCATCGCATAAGTGCTCAATTGAATGTGGTCTTCGGTACCGGCCGCAACTTCTCCAGTCTTGGCCTTTCTGTACAAGTGGATTTCCTGGGCTCTGCAAGAGACCACAATGACAGGAGTATCGTTAGGTTGGAGACTCTTGCAGGTAACAATTTCCACACCACGGATATCCAAGATACGGCCATCAGAGAACAAACCCTGCTGAATGAATTGCTTGTTGTTAGCCTCCCACACATTGTATGGGGCTTCACTTAACCATTGCTTCAACACATTGGCGTCGTTCTTGATGTAGGAGTCCAACAATTCTGGCACAATGTAGTTGGTCAAGGTCTTGTGGAAATCGACGAGCTTAAAGGAAGGGTCCATCAACTTGAGCTGCTTCACCACCTTGGCCTCCTCGGTCTCGGCAAAGAAGCCAGTGACCTTCTCCACAATCGTTCTGATGAGGGCAATCAAGCCGTTTTCTGAGTCCTCCCATTTTTCTCTTAAGTAGACGAAACCTTTTCCTGCTGGAGTCTTGTGCTTGAAGTCCTCCCACTTGTCGCCCATGGTGGGACCGGTGGCCTTGTGCTCCGTGGCAACAAGCGCAGTTCCGGCTTCTTCATCCTCCTTGACGGGTCTGAGAGTCTTGTTCTTCAACTTCTCTTCCAACTCCTTCTTTCTCAACACTTCTCTTTGTTCTTTGGTCAAGAATCCACCGTAGGCGGTGGAAGAGCCATCGTCGATCACGTTGGACACATCCTTATAAGCCTGGGTCTTTCTGACGGGCTCAAAAGCCTTGTCGGCTACTTCAGCTCCCACTCTGACGGTGGTACGGACACCCTTACCCACTGGAGAGTCCCATGCCTTGACAGCGGCGCCACCAACGGCACCGGCAGTCTTCTTCACCACCTTTCCGGCAGCACTAGTACCCTTCTGGGCTCTGTCGTAAGCCTCCTTGGCCTTCTTGAAAGCCTCGGACTCGGCCACTCTGCCGGATTCGTCTTGTAAAGCTTTAACGTTTTCTTTCAACTCATTGGACTTCTTGACCTCGGACTTGAAGGTGTCGAAAAACACTTTCAAGGGGGACTGTTGTTGTTGCTGGAGTCCCACAGCAGCATGGAAAGCCCGGACGGACGCTCTTGTGCTGGTTTGGGAGGCGCCTAATCTGGTGAAGGATGTTCTCAACATGGAGGTAGTTCGGGCTATAGTGGGCCTAGAACGCTGGAAACAACTGGAAAATGATGGGTTGCTCGAGGAGAGTCGGAAATACGTGATATTGGCTCCCCTAACTATATACAGTGTGACAGGCAGGGCCGGAATGGGTTGTGGCGAATACAAGGTACTCACTGGAAAATTTTGCCGGTGTGGATAATGGTGCGTGCACGACTTAACATGGGACTACGGAAGAGCAACGGCAACGACGTCATTGGCTTAGTTACGGGGAGCCCAGGCGGTCCATGCCTTGGCAGCAGAAGCCACCGCCACTGCCCCCACGATTCCAACTTGAATGGTGTTCAAAATGCGAGTTTGGCGTCTTTCAATCTCCAACGCCTCCGAGTACCGAATGTCGTCCCTAAAAGACACCATGGTGTACATGGGAATCCACTGGAAGAGACGTCCACTGAGACGACCGAGAATGGAGTCGATTTTCTTGCGGGCCAAGTACCAAGGACTTATGACCTTGGACGACATTTCGGTGTAATTGTCCATGGCCAACTTGCAGATGGCGTCCAAATCGGCCTTTCTATGGTTCGAATACGCTCTAAATGCCAGACTCACATCGCCTGCATTGCTTTCGATTAAATCCATCAATTCCCTGACGTCTTCGAACCCACAGTTCATACCCTGGCCGTAGAAGGGCACCATGGAGTGGGCTGCATCTCCAAGAATTATAGCTCTTCCGTCTGGACTGTGGTAAGGATATGCACTGACCTGGAGGAGCGAGCCACGGGGATGATTTTCGTAAACGTAAGTCAAGCGATCTTCGCCAATGAGGTCGTATGCATCTGGGAAGTTTTCCTTGAAGAACGTGACCCACTCGGCAGTGGACTTGATAGCTTCAATGACAGACCAGGGGCTGAAGAACGTACTAGTGAACAGCCCGTCCTTATTGGCAAGGGCAATGAGCATGTGGTTCTTCCGGGGCCAGATATGGAGGTGGTTGGGGTCGAAGAGGAAACGGGAATTGGCGTCAGAATCTTTGGTAGTGTCAGTAGATCTGGCCTCTTCTGACCCAGTAACACCCTCTTCTCCTTCCTTATTGCCATCTGCGCCTTCTCTAGGTGGAATGTAGAGCTCCACATACTGCATGTCGATGTAGTGCTGGGAGTAATTCATTCTCATGGAACGCTGCATCTGGGTACGGAACTGCGAGTGGGCACCGTCACAGCCCACAATGTAGTCGAACTCGAACGTCTTGGATGCCCCCGAAGTGGTCTCCACAAAGGTCATGCTGGGACTACTCAAGTCCTCGTTGGTTCCCCGGTTCTGCTCAAACGCCACCAACTTGTGGTTGAAAAGCACCTTTATGTCGGTGGTTCTGATCTCATCAAGGAGGCACTGGTTGAGAAATGCCCGGTCGATAGAATTGATGGCTTCTCCAAACAAGCCGTACAACTGTGACGTCTGCTTACCTTTGATATCGTGGATCATACGTCCCTTCATGGGGATCACATGCTCCAAGATGCGGCTGGCCATGTCCTCATCCAATGAGTGCAACGCCCTAATGCCTCTGGAGCTGACAGCCAAGTTGATCGACCTTAAATTGGAGGTAGACGAGTTAGCGGGATCATCACGATACTCGAAAAGGGTAACGGAAAAGCCCTTTTTGGCGAAGGCCAACGCGGCAAGACAGCCGACAAGGCCAGCACCAACGATTCCAACACCTTGCTGGTGGTACGAGTGGGAAGTTTCCAAATCCATGGGAGTTTCTGGAGAAGAAATGGTGTCTTGGTTCAAGTTAGACCATATGCGTCACGTGTATTTGGTCGTGCGCCTACCGTTGAACCTTCTACCATCAGCCTACAACTCCATTGTAGGTTGCAATTGCTAGAGGCTTAGGGCCCCGTCCGATAACGCCAGCATTACGTATGCTTGTGTGCTTTGTGCTACATTTGTTGTTTGTTGGAAGAATTCTGTGTACTTGGCTGGAACCCGTGGTCATGTGACACATGTGGTTGCAGGGTCTTAGATCAGATCTAAGGGCAGGGGCACCAAATCAGACGAGGATGTGGCACGAGTGGGGTACTAGGCAGTAGAGCCGCATGAAGCAGTGCAATGGAACTATACTAATGCAATGCATTTATAAATTCAATTGGAACTGCATTAATATTGCAATTAAACTGGAGTAGTAGTGCAATGAAACTGAATTAAACTGTAATGGAACTGCACTAGCTTGTAACTGCATTTATAGTGTAAAAGAACTACACTAATATTGCAATTGGATCTGCCATTACTATAATATTGATGGAAGCATTGCAGTGACTGGTTCAATCGTTCCTGTAAGTATCTTATGTATTTTTTCCTAGCAACCGTTTGGAGTTGATCTTGTGTGGATATCCTGAATGATGATTTTTCTTTCGTTTTGTAGATGTTCATGTACATACCCATCTCATACAATGGTTTGCAGCTTATGTTCTGTTCTCAACATCGTCTAGACCGTGGCCTTGGCAACACGCGCACGCTTTTCCTCCACGGTGACCTTTAATGCGTTGACTTGTGCTTCCAACTCGCGGTTACGTTCCGAAAACTCCTTATTGGCCTTGATGGTATTCTTCAAGTTCTCCTTCATGGTCAATTGCTCATACTTGACTTCAAGTTGTTCACGGGTATCAGTCAACTGTTCGTTCCTGCTCTGCGCTTCCTGCAACTGGACACGGAAAGCATCACTTTGTTCCAAGATCTCGCTGTGAGTAGTTTGGAGGTTATCCAATTGATGGTTGATTTCATTGATCTTGACATTCAAGTCGTCGTTGATCTCACGTAAATTACGCAATTCGTTGTTGTTGTTGTTCAACGAGTTGGCGTGTATCAAGTGGTACTCGTTCTCGTATTTCACAATCTGGGGTTGTTGGTGAAGTATTTGATTCCATTCGAACTCAAGGTCGAAAAATGCCTTTGACTGGATGAACTCGTTCAACTTCTCGCCCTCAAGCTCGTTGATCTTCTTGACGTTCTGCTGGAAGACCCACACGATCAATCTCAACAAGAAATCAAAGCCTTCGACCACCACGAAGTCCAAGATCTTCAACAACACGGGGGTGGAAGCGATCTTATTGTCGAAGAAATTGAAAAGCAATGACTTGTACAACTTTATGAGACCAATTCCTTGCGTGCTCATGTGTTGGAACGCGTCGGGAATCAAGTCTTCCAACGACCGGTTGATCTTGTAGAAGAACTCTTCTTTGATGAGGTTGGTGAAGAGTTTGTTCAATTTGAGCAAGAGGAACAACGTCTCCTGGTTGTCCATGCCGGTGAGACTCTCGACGAGCTTGGTGACGTGGATCACGAAGCTGTTAGGGGGTAGTTTCTCCAGGCCCTCAATGGGACTCAAGGGGCCGGCACCTTCGAGATCGGGGCGCTGGCTCACGCCCACCACTTCATTGATGTAGAAATTGAACGTCTTGAGGATGTCTTTGAGGTTGGAGTCAATGTCGAGGCGTTCGATGTAGCTCTCCTGGCTCTTGTTGTTGACGGACATGCGTGCCTTCTTGACGAGGTTTTGGTAGCTTTCCTTGTTGTTGAAGCGGTAGCGGATCTGGAGCACTTTAGCATACACCAAGGCCCTCAAATCATCGGGAATGCCCTCAATGACACGCTGTTCCAACTCGGCCGTCTTCGTCTTGTTGACATACTGGCCGTAGTTCTCCACCACCGTCAGCCAGAACTTGTACTTGTCGTCGTCCTGGTGACCCTCGAGGACCTCCTCCAACTTGGCCTTGATTGCTTCCGAGCTTTGGGGGTTTATGGTGAAGAGATCAGACGCTTCGTTCATCTGGGGAGACGAGTAAGTCTCATGTTGGCGGAAAATGGAGATTGTGGACACCGAGTCGGAGAAATCGAAGGAGTATCTGTTTTTGGCGTTGATTTCGTCAACAAGCGTGGCATTGGAACCCAACTTGGGGGTGTTGGGAGAAGAAGCAGACGACATGTTGTGTTGTAAATTTAGTAGGGAGAAGTTACGCGAATAGTGTGGTAGTGTGGGACCATAGTAAGGAAGTAGAAATTAAAGAGAAGGGATGGTCAGGGAATAGCTTTTGGAATAGTTCTGGTTAAAGCGTAACGGGGAAGAGTCTGGGTGATATTTTCTAAGAAAGAACTGGAATATGTGGATTTTTGGCTCGCTTACAGTACAGGGTCTATAGTGCTGTTATCTTGAAAATCTTGACTGCGAAGTAGATATGTGACACTAGAATGCAATGTCACCGATCTGGCACCATAATATGTCATAATCTAGAGTATGATTCGTTTAGTGTGTGTTTTTCTTATATTTCTTTCATTTTGTTTCAATCAAATTGGACTGATTTGGGGTTTTTGCCAATTCCATCTCTTCCTAGATTCTCAGTACGATTAAACAGAGTATTGATGATCCAGAAATCGATCTTATTTTGCTCAAGTCGGTATTTGGAATTGAGACTTGACAATGCTACTGTGCTTTTTATTAGAGGTTTTAAGGCCTTTAGGGATCAATAACGGTACACTTAGTAAATAAATTAGCTTAGGGCATATTGTTATTCTCAATTTCCCACTATTTGTCTGGGCTTGTGTCCATTGATTTCATTTCTTGTGATCTATAAATTGATCTTTTTGGGCAAAGTAGAAGATATTCTATAGCACGTTCCATCTTTACCTCTCATGTTTCCCTCCCTCGTTGCTACATTCGTCCTCCTACAATTTTCTCTCTGATCGATCCGCGATCTATGCTATAATGCTCTATTAATGATAATGTTCTTGTATCCAAGAACTATGCTTTCCAGTCAATGGATTTTTCTCCTCTTGGAAGGAGATCGAGGTGAAGGAGAATTGCTAACCTCTGTAATTCTTAGTGGCCTTGGCTCGCCCACTGGACTCTTGTCTTTGATATGAAGATCTCCAATTTGACGACCTCTCGAGTCTTGATAGCCACTAACTTTTCGTGTGGTGATTTTCAATTGTGAAACCCCATCCACACTTTGATTGATCCCGTCAGAATCATCATATGGACTAATCAGTGCAAAAGACCGTTCAATTAATTCGGTGACATCCTCAGATGAGACCTCTGAATGGTCCTCATCTCGGTGTATGATCTTGAATGGCTGATCTTTGGGACGCTTGCTGTCTTCTGCTGAAGAAAGCTTCTCGTACTCCGCATCAAACTTGTTACAAAAGACTCTCACACGAGGATCGGTTTGGGCTAAACCATTTATGCTGTCCACAAAGCTGACAATCAAGTCGAGTTTGATGCTCGAAAGCTCCACATTCTTCTTGCTAAATAGCTCATTCAACATTTCGATGATATAAGATTGAATCTTCCTTCCTGAAAGTCTCCGACTTATCGAATTATTGTTGAACTCTTCTGATTTTTGAACTTTTGGATCAAGTGTTCGGACGCTTTCTGGCTTGAATTCTTCTTCTTTCAATCCAGTTTCAGCTTTCTCGCTAGCCACAGCATCATTCCTAGCAGGCTTCTCTTTGGAATCGCATGATGCTGGACTTTTTGGTTGGTTAGCTTCTGATTCCGGCGCTGGTGTAGGTGTTTGTGAAGGGTTATACTCCAAAACTTCAATGTCATCTGCGTCATCTTCTTCTTCTATTTCTTTGCCCTTTTCATCACTTGATCCCTTGGCTTCTTGCTCTTTGTGCAAGTCGAGTAAGATATTCTTGAGGCGCTTTCTAGTGCTATTTCTTTCCTCAGAGATGAATATTGCTCGCATCGAATTCTTCAGATGTGAATTCCACATCTTTTCACATTCAGATATGTTGTTGAGCCATTTGCCAATATTATAAATAACATGAATACCGCAATCGTTGAAATTATTCTGCTTGGGAACTCTTCCAGTTTGCACTCGAATTTCATTTTTATGGACATCAATATCATACTTGTCTTTGCAGTAATCGATTATGAACTTTTTCAATGGCCAGCTGATGTTACTGTGCTTTTGACTGAGAGAATCAAGGACGAAGATTTCCACTTGTTTAACGTATTTCTTTGTACTGGGTTCTTCATCTGCCTGATCCTGTGAACTCTCGATTTCTTCGCCGATATTCTCATCTGAAATGTTAAACTTATCAAATTTGTCTTGACTGTCAGGGACTTGTAATGCTTTTTGTAGAGTTTGCTTAATGATTTCAGACTCCTGTGCTTGTGCTGTTTTGTTCTCCTTAAGTACCAGCAATCCCCTGATGATGCAACAATACCAATGGGCGTTTTCGTTAATAGGCATGATCACATAGGGGTATTTCAAAAGGTCCACCTTGTTGACCCAACGTTTGACATTACCGTAGAAATCCAACTCACCCTCTGTTTTGGTGAGCAATTTGGTGAAGAAGAAGGAATTGAATGCGTAAATTTCATTGGGATCAATAATTTTGTTGATATATGCTGCTTTGTCGATCTCGTACTCTATGAAAAAATCGATTACCGAATCATTGATCCATTCGTTATTGAATAGAGTTTTGTAGTCTGAAAATCCGATAGTAAACTTCTTTTTGGACAGAAATTCATGCTTTAAATCGGGAGAGAATGGTTCGGGGACTTCTCTTGGATGAGGAGTCAAGCTGTCTTCCTCTGCATCTCTATCTATGCTGATGGGTTCTAAAGATGTGCCTCTCGTTTGGGATCTTGTGGTTCGTGTCGGCGTATCTGATCCGAACATTCGACTTGGGGAGACCCTCCGTATGTTATCCAACGGATTGGTGTGCTCCTCCTTGCTCTTCTTGCGGGACTCGAGAAACTTGTCTAATTGATCCTTATCAAGCGTGAGGCTACTATCGATCCCCCATTCCTTGTGATCTTCAAAGTATTGACGGAGTTCCAGGTCTCTTCCCCCGTGTTTGGCATACACGAAGCCGCCGTCTTTCAACCGGATCAAAAAGGAGTACTCACAGAAGTAGAACTGGGAGATCATCTCCTTAAGAAGAGACGTGTTTTGAAGGAGAGTGTTCTTCAGAGTGAAGTAAATGGTATCGTTGTTGCCGATTTCGAGGTTCAATGATGCGTATCCGATGGATTTGTAGAGCTTTTGGTTGAAAAGGAGAGATCTGATGCCAAATTTGAAGGGATTCGATGGGTCATCGAGGGGTCTAGCATCACTACTGCTCCCATTGGCTTCGGACGGGCCGGGTTTGGGAGAACTGGATGCTGTTTCTGGAGGTTCTGGTGTGATTCTATGCAATGATTGCGGCACCTGGTCGCCTTTGGACGGATTCCATGGGGATCCTGCTGATACTTGACTGAGCTCTTCACGTAACTTTTGTGCTTTGATGATGTTTGCATCGGGAGACTCGATATTTTTGGTAAGAGTACTGATTGGCTTGGCGCCTCCACCTTGCTTCCGTTTGTTGATGCTGATAGACGTGAACGGCTTGTCTTTTAGCCGTGTTCGTTGGGTACTCATGGTGGTGGGTATTTTTTTTTGTGCGATGAAGAGAAGATAAGTGGAAGCAAGGGAATTGTAGAAGAAAAGAGGGGAAAGGTTGTAGTGAAGGGTTGAAGAAAGGACTCTGGGTTGATTTGGTGCCAATATTGTTATTGGGTGAGTTTGGGGCTTTTTTGTCAGTTTTCCTGGTTTCTTGGGCTCACCGAATCTACAGCGAGTTACACAGAAGAAATTGAAGATAAAGGATGTTAGCGATATGAAGGGCTTGTAATGATAATAGAGAAGTTCAGAATTCATTGAGAGTACATTATGCCTAGACTTGTGTTGATTTCTTTATTTTGAGGCGGATAAAAGCAATATTACTCACACTCAAAATACACAGTAAGCATTCAGAAAATACAAATGAGCCCCAATTGAAGCAATTGTGTAGATTAAATTCTAAGATCTCCTGAATGGACATGATTTATACCTCCCGTCTACCTAGTGAAATAAATCATACTTGTAATACATTTGAATCGTATTCTAAAATCATAATTTCTCAAATTGATTTAATACTATAATTCTTTATCTTCGCTTACATCCACAAGTCCATTGAGTCGCATTCAATTGTTTATTTCCTTCATGCGTTCTTTCAATTTCTTTCAATTTCTTTCAAATTTTCTACTCGAGAATTATTCTTCCATAGCAACTTAAAGCTCTGTATATTTCCCAAAACTCAACCTAAATCTCTCAGTAACTGTTTGCAAGGATTCACTATTCGAATTATATACTGTGACTAATTGAATTGAAAATATTTCTACTCTTGCCTATTTTGTTTCTCTGTTAACATTGTAAAGATTGGGAATGACTTCTGCCAGCTGTTTCAAGTTGAAACAAAATTAAGTTTCTGGTTCTATAGCGAATATAAGAGAATTGAGAATACTTGGGTATTGAAAATAAATCCCACATCCGTGTATTGATTCTCCGAAGAGGACCTTCTTTCTGAAGTCCATAGTAATGTTACTCCAGATTGCAAATTTTTGGAAAACAATTGGAGGATAGTGAGAGCCTATTAAAACTACTAGCATATATATTATTTAGCACACGCAATCCTAGCGACATCATGACAGAATTATTTGCTTCCGTCATCATCTTGATGTCGTTAAATATCTTTGACTGGAAGCCAATCTTCTGGCCTGTTACATATAAATCCAATTACCTATATAACAAATACCACCACGATAAAATCAATCAAAGCTCCGAAATACAGGAAAATTCCGAGAATTCAAAGTCCAATGATGTCATAATCGATTTTCCTTGAATTTCACAGACATTACTATAGTTTTTGGGTTTGGAGATGTTATTGTTGGTGTAGTCAAGATTAGCACAAATTCACGACCATTTCGAAAAGTGGAAAATGACACTTTAAATTAGTATAGTCGTAGGGCACAAACCTTACATTCCTACCAATGCAAATAAGGCTAGCTAGAGATTCCACAGCTGTCAAATACCCAGCTAGACCATTCAGGCTAATCTTACTCAATATTTAATATTAATTATCTATCCCTCACAATTCTCATACGTAAACTAAAATGCATACGCCAAAGCTCCCGAAACACCACTTTCCCAATTTTGAAAATTTCAACTCCTGGTATTCGTAGTTATTGTCCGAATCGGTATAGATTCCCTTATCTCTTCCCTATATTCCCTTGCCCAGTAACACCTACAGTGCACACTTTCTCCAGAGCAAATCGGGTAGGTGCACGACCTTTCACTCATGTTATACGGGTGGCGAACTCCAACGTATTACATACAACAACACCTCCATCATGGTACGTACACATCGTGTTCAATTAGCCAAACATCAAGCATTACTAACTCCGTAGGGTCAAGGTCCATCAGGAATGCCAGGAGGCGATCAGTTGAACAAGAAGAAAGACGACAAGAAGAAGGAAAAGCCCAAGTACGAGCCTCCAGTGGAGTCGAAGTTTGGCAAAAAGAGAAGAAAGGGCCCCGATACAGCAGTCAAATTGCCCAATGTGTATCCCAACACCCGATGCAAGTTGAAGTTGTTGAAATTGGAGAGAATCAAGGACCATTTGTTATTGGAAGAGGAGTTTGTCACCAACCAGGAGAATTTCCAGCCCACTGAGGCCAAGCAGGTGGAAGAAAGAGAAAAGGTGGACGAATTACGAGGCTACCCCATGTCAATCGGTACGTTGGAGGAAATTATCGACGATGACCACGCTATTGTGTCCAGCACCGCCGGCTCGGAGTACTACGTCAGCATCATGTCTTTCGTGGACAAGGGCTTGTTGGAGCCCGGATGTTCTGTCCTTTTGCATCACAAGACTGTGTCTATCGTGGGTGTGTTACAAGACGAGGCGGACCCCATGGTGTCCGTAATGAAGCTCGACAAATCCCCCACCGAGTCGTATGCAGACATTGGTGGATTGGAATCACAGATCCAAGAGATCAAGGAGGCAGTGGAATTGCCTTTAACACATCCCGAGTTATACGAAGAAATGGGAATCAAGCCACCCAAGGGTGTTATATTATACGGTGCTCCCGGTACTGGTAAAACCTTGTTGGCCAAGGCAGTGGCTAACCAGACAAGTGCCACTTTCTTGAGAATCGTGGGGTCTGAGTTGATTCAGAAGTATTTGGGTGACGGTCCCAGATTGTGCAGACAGATTTTCCAAATAGCAGCCGAACACGCACCATCAATTGTCTTTATTGATGAAATCGATGCCATCGGTACAAAGAGATACGAATCATCTTCGGGTGGTGAGAGAGAAATTCAGAGAACCATGTTGGAACTCTTGAACCAGTTAGATGGTTTTGATGATAGAGGAGATATAAAGGTCATCATGGCCACCAACAAGATTGAGTCTTTGGACCCAGCTTTGATCAGACCAGGAAGAATAGATCGTAAGATTTTGTTCGAGAACCCAGATGCCAACACCAAGAAGAAGATCTTGACCATCCACACATCGAAAATGAGCTTGGCTGACGACGTCAACTTGGACGAATTGGTCACTTCCAAGGATGATTTGTCCGGTGCAGACATCAAAGCATTGTGTACCGAGGCGGGTTTGTTGGCATTGAGAGAGAGAAGAATGCAAGTGAAGGCCGAAGATTTCAAACAAGCGAAGGAAAGAGTGCTCAAGAACAAGGTCGAAGAGAATCTTGAGGGTTTGTACTTGTGATGAAAGTGCTCCGACTAAGTAGAGTTGGAAGTAAACGAATCATTAACACTTTTGGGCTTTAGGTTTTGCGGAGCTAAAGAAGCCGATGTAGGACCATGTAGATCTATGATGTGAATTGATAATTCATGCTTGTTGTTCAAGAACACAGACTTCAACTTCCTCACAGGACTACAATGTCCTGGCATGCTTTCTCATTTAAAATGTAGGTGCAAGCGGAGCCTGTTCACATCGTTCGTTCTTCCCTGTGATTCAAACATGTACTTCCGTTCAGTACATGAATAAAGAGATAGTCGTAGAAAGAAGAAAGTCTGGCCATTTAGGAGAGTAACAAAGACCTCTTAGCTTGCAAAAAAGTGACGACAACTGCAGGATTCGAACCTGCGCGGGCAAAGCCCAAAAGATTTCTAATCTTTCTCCTTAACCACTCGGACAAGTTGCCCAATCATGTTGATGGAAATGTTTCTCGTACTACAGGTTATCGCCCATGAATATGTATGACTTTTAAGTGAGAAAATTTATAGTATGCAATTTAAAGGTACTTTACTCCAGGTGGTTTTGAATTGGGGATGGCGTATTTATCGAGATGATCAGTTACAGTTGCTAAAGCTTGGAGATTGTCCAATTCCGTTCCTTTGTGGTTTACAATAATGGAGTTATTTCCGTAAAACTGGTATTATCACGTTCATAATCAGTACAAACTTCAGAAATGACATACTGACATCACTAGAGACTCCATTGACATGAACAAACCCCGTTCTATAGTTGCTTGAGAGCATCGTCACCATGCAGTAAAAGTAGACTACCCACTTGATCCGAAAAAATGACGTCTTCTTCGTCCTATCAATATTGCCAAACCCATCCCAATTCGTCCAAGTAAGGATATTCTACAGTTCTAGATCCGTGAGGGCATTCTTCTCTCAATATTCCCTCACCTTGACAAGACTTTTTGGTTTACATTTAATCTTAAAAACTAGCCGTAACTCTAAAACTTTGAACCGATGCCGACATCTCCGGTGTCATCTTTGAGTTAGTTTGATCAATAGACCCATTGCGATATTTTGTATTTGAAAAGTTGGTTGACTAGTGCAAATGTAAAATAATCGAAATTTCACAAAATCCCGACATTTGCCTATACGACCTACGAACCGCCATACATGCCAGTGATTTCCCTGTACAATCAGGAAATTAGACTTACGAGATCGTCAGAGCAATCCTGGTATTATTTACTACTGTTCTACTTTTGAGTGTTACCAAGCACTTGATAGGAACCGTTTTGCGTCTTGGTGTATAACCTTATTTTGCGAGGAAACGTGTTCCACAAAACAAGCAAACCGAAGCACAAACTCTGATGCTTCTAAGTTGGGCTGTTGCAGTGAGCCCGGATCTAGCCCTAGAGTGAAAGTGCAGGGAACTGCTCAATATTGAAGGTTGGTATTGGTTTGTCACTACAGAGGTGGTCGATAGAATATATCCAATTAAGGTAAAGATATTTGTATTTGGAAAATGGTTGTGGGCCATAACTAGGACATTTATATAGAAGTAAATTCACAGGCTGATTAACCAAACAAAACCAGTAGCTCATCCCGATTGACTTGGGAACTTCAGCTTATGGACCGCTTGGGACTGCGGTGATACCGGCACTTCTGTTTGTTTGGAGTCCTGATACCTGCAAGTATGAAAGGCAAATCGGTTAATTTGCTGAGTTCCACGTGAAGTTGAAGCTTTCGAGACAAGATGACTTAGCATGGTCCAAAATGAGAGTACAGACAATTTAGTACCAGGCCAAACTCGTTACCAAAGTGTAGTCCCTAGAATGTGACGGCTTCCGACGGTACCGTGGTCCAGCCACGATACCGTTCTGGCTTAGTCTTTAGAATCATCCAGTTTTCTGCTTCTTGCGTGGCGAATTGTTCAGGGAATCGTCGGCATTGCTATCATTCTTCTCTTGCTCATCTAACTCGCCTTCCTTGGCGAGCGCCTCCATTTCTCGCTCGAGCTCCTGTCCAATTAAGAATTGGTCCAGCTCCACTGGAGGCAACTGGGGCCATCCTGGTACCGCCAACTTCATCCGCATCAACATGGTGTCCTTGAAGGTCACTTGTTTGCGGCAAAGAGGGCACAATCCGGTTCCCCGGCGGCCCCTGACCTGGCCTCGGGCATGAGAGCTGGAGATGCTTTGCAGAATGCACTCGAGACAGAAGACGTGGCCACAGGACGTGACACAGGCCATGGTCACGTCGTCGAAGCAGATGGGGCATTGGAGGTCGGCCAAGCGCTTGGAGGTATTGACATGCTCTGGCGGTTGTGGGTTATCCAATAGCCGTTGTGTTTGTTCCCGGAACTCGATGATTTCCACGTCGTTTTCGTCTTCGTCTGAAGGTATATTTATCACGTAGTCTGGATCCATCGGAGAAGGGTCTATGGTAAATAATGGTGGGAATTACACGTAGGAGACGCGATTGGGGCCGAAATCAGCGGCTCGGAGTGGCCTGGCGGTGTGTAGAGAGAGAATGGAGCGGTGGATGGCGAGAAGCGATATGTCCACAAACAGGCGTATTTAGACGGTTTCTGGACCGTTTTTGCGGCAAAAAAGACACAGGGGGGTCTGGCGGAGGGCTTGGAGCACGATGGGGCCGCTGCACGGGCGCTAGGAGACAGATGGGGCCGCAGACGTGGGGAGGGACCGACAGTTGGAAGGAAGCTGAATTACAATTGGCGATGCTGCGTTGCGAGCCCGCGCACCTCCATGTGCCGGCCAGTCCACTCCAGAACCACGGACACTGGGGCCTCCAAAGCACCCAGTGTCTCGGTTATACGAAAGGCACGTGCGTCCATCCTGGCCTCCCTGCCTTGGGGGGCCCCCCAAGGCTGCAGTGACGGAGTTTCACCATCCAGGGGTTATGATAGGGCCAATATGGCGATTCCTTGGCTTGTGATGTCATGGGTCGCCAAAGGCCAGTCTCCCAGGCCCGAAGCAGAACCTCCAGGCCCTGTTATGCACTATGACGAGCGCCCCAGCCGATCCTGGCTTTGTTTGTTGACAGTAGGAAGGGGCTCGGTGTGGCAAGAAGGGACAAAGCCTGGACGAGCTGGCGGTGGACGGGGACAGAACAATACCACTGCCAGGCGAAAGGGGCAATATGGAGTCCATCCACGGTTCCACGGTTCAGGGAGCGTTGGGAGCTTTTGGGCAATTGGGGATTGGGCACAGTGGGCGAGGATGTTGTCGAAGAGGCAGCGAGAAGAATGGGACGGGAATTCAGAAGATGGGGGCAGGTGAAATGGATGGAAGAGAAAGAGAAGATGGAAGCAGATGATGACCTGTTCCAGAGAAGAGAGAGATGATGAGATGGCGGAAAGCGTAGCAGGAAGGAGTGGCCACACGGACGCTTCCGGAGAGTGGTCCTTCGGACGGAGCCGGGGCCCACGTCAAGCTGCCCCCACTTGGCCCCTCGCCTCTCTGTTTATCCGGACCGTTGGCTTGCTGTGGTTAATGAAACATAGGCTGGTGCGGTCTCACGGTGTCAAGTCACACAAACGCCTATGACGTAATGGGCATGTGGGCTGCCACGTGAGGTGCATGTGCGATGCATGCACCTGCTCCCTATGACGTAGTGGGCGTCGGCACTGCGGTGGCATGGGCGAGAATGGCCCGAGACGACGGGGAGGGCCGGTCCGACACGGCCTGAAGAGGCGAGAAAGGTGTGGTGACGGGCCGCGGGCAGATCCTGAGGCAGCATCGCTGGGGAGGGGACATCTGCCCTTCGCAGGCCAGTCAGCCGTTTCAGATCGAAGCGCCGGAGAACGCACATTGGAGGCAGCCCGCGCTCGCAACCGGCCAGGGCACACAACATGCGTCAATTTCTTTTGGCGCTGAGACCTGCACCCGTCGGACAATACGCGTCCGTGTGCAGGACGCTATCACCAGATAGAGAGCTGCAAATCCATCTACGATAACAGGTTTCTTTTTCCCCTGGCCTATATAAATGCCTGCTCTTCCCCTGTTTCCTGCTTCTCATTCATCACTCACGCATTCAATCAACTAAGCATATCATGACCGTCCAAAAACAACCAGCTGTCTTCTACGTCAACGCCGCCTTATTCGACTGCGACGGTACCTTGGTCAACTCCACCGGTGCCATCTCCGAGTTCTGGAGAGACTTCGGCAAGACCAGACCTCACGTCAACCCCGAGGAGATCATCAGAACCTCGCACGGCTGCAGAACCTTCGATGTGATCGCCAAGTGGTCGCCTGAGGACGCCGAGGTCGAGCAGGTCACCGAGTGGGAAGGCTCCATCCCCGACTCCTTTGGCCAATTCGCCAAGCCCATCCCCGGTGCCGTGGAGTTGGTCAAGTCCTTCGACAAGTACTCCAAGGAACACACCGAGAACGGTAAGCAAAGATGGGCCATCGTCACCTCCGGCACCTTGCCTTTGGCCACCAAGTGGTTGAAGTTGTTGACCATCGAGAAGCCCGACTGCTTCATCACCGCCGAGAAGGTCACCAAGGGCAAGCCCCACCCCCAGGGATACCAGTCTGCCAGAAACACCTTGGGCTACGAACACGCCTCCAAGAAGGTCGTGGTGTTCGAGGACGCCCCTGCGGGTATCACTGCTGGTAAAGGTGCGGGCGCCTTTATTGTTGGAATCTGCTCCACCTACGACCCCGAAAAGGTCAGAAAGTCCGGTGCCGACATCGTTGTGGACGACTTGTCTTCCTTCAAGATCGAGTCCTACAACCCAGAGACCGACGAGTTCAAGGTTGTGGTGGGCGACTACCACTACGCCAACGAGGAATTTTTGCAAACCGTTTAGGATCATTATAGACATGTGTACATTAGAGTCAATTAGATTAGACAATTAGATATTATACCAGCACATTGTAGCAGCAGAGATATGATGGGCCCATGTAAAGGGCATTGAGCAATAAGATATTGCGTCGAAGCAAGACAAGAAACGGCGCAATTCTTGTTCCTGTCATTTCATGCACCTTACTGTACCTGCGCTACAAGTTTGAGACAATTATAATCAGATATGAAGAATTCTCTCATTATGCTGGAGAACTCCGATACTTGGTTCAGGTTTCCTATCGTAATCCCACCGGGATTCTGCCAATGATAACCCTCTTTCGAGCCCTTACCAGCTCTTCTTGTCACATTTCTTCGGGACTCATCACCTCCCGATGATCTTTGCCTGCACACTCCGTTGGTTTCCTGGCCCACCTAATATCCCTGCTTTGTGTCAAGACATTCTTGTGGTCCCATGACGAGCGACACAAAAGCACCCAGGGCAGTGTCAAGGATTCTCTGCAATTTGGGTTTAGAACTGCCTGTTTCAGCCCGAGGCACAATGTCTCGTAGCCCAAAAAAGGCATGTTCTCCAGACCTCGCTTGTGATGAGCCCAAAATAGGCGCAGGAAGCTGAATTCCAGGCACTGTCCAGCGGCCAGTTTCAATCCTCCATTCGTCCAGGGTCTTCATTTCAACTTCAAGGTATTGGACAAAGCGGTCGTTATTGTCAATACTCCAACTTCGGAACTTTGCGAAATTCCCACTACAGAATTGTCTACCCTACCCATTGGAATAAACTAAGAATATAATTGTGCATACGCTTCACGTGCTCTATTAGACTTTAATGGTCCATGCAATGTTTCACCTAGCCTCCTTGGCCACACATAACCATGACAATATAATGCCTCGCAAATATTAGATGTTGGGGTCAATTTAGCCATTCGATCTCTCTGGGGGCTGTGGCCCGTTCCACTTGGATGAAACAATAACTGTGGCCAGGTTCCAAATCCAGAGCTACACCTCTACGTCATATGCTTTGGCGTTTTCTGCAAGATTCGTAACTTTTTTGGGCACCTAGAAAATTGTTATCGAGTTCTAATTTTGGCACCTTCCCTCCAACGAGGGGCCAAGCGACAAAACAGATCAAACCATTGCCCCATTTTCAGTTTGAACGGCTGAGGGTACACTGCATGGGTGTCTGCTTCTAGGACAGGTAGTAGCGAATATGGCCTTCTCGGCAAGATGTCACTAGCTCCTGGATGTCAAAGAAATATTCAAATAGACATTTCTATAGATAAACTCTATTTTGTAGTAACGTAGAGGCCAAAATGCGACATATCCTTGACTTTGACTTTTATTGGCTACTGGTCCTTATCACAAGTAGTGCTATTATAAGATCTCGATCCTTGGTTTTTTCATTTTCATTTAATTTAAATTCCCATGGAGAAGATCTCGCAATATCACCTATTCTGAGTTGAAACAAAATGCTCACAAGAATTACTGTGGTTTCGCTCCAATTTCGTGCATTGGGGCCTGGATTGGTTGTTGGGGTCGAGAATTAGTCCACGGCTAGTCTAGCATTAATAAGAACATGCATGCAGCCACGCCCCAGAGATTTGATCAAGATCAAGGTGTGTCAGGCTCGCAATTTCATGTACGATTGATTTTGCATGATAAATCATAGACGAGAACACCTTCGTAATTTTGACATCTTAAATATCTCGGTTCTATTTTCTATTTTCTGTATTGATCCAAGACCCATTCCTCTTACCGTTACATTTTCGCGGCTAGTTTTAAGGTGGAATTCACCAAACGATAAATTGGTATCTGCTATAATTACTGGTTTTGATTTTCTGTGCAAAATTAACTTCACTTCTAAGAATTGTTTCGAGATGGCATTTTTTGCAATAAGCAATTCTAGGGTATGAAATCACGTCAACATCTCGAGATGCAAAAATATGAGACTCTAATCTAGCTATGCAAGAACTTCTCGGCAAGCTTAATAGCTCCGACTAATTTTATTTCAGTTGTACGCGAGGAGAATCGTTCTTTCCAGGCGATTTTATCAATTCCATCTAGACCACTTGTCCCTTTCAGCATATCAAAATAGTCGAATATCGGGCCTGGCTCCCTTTTCTAGAGTCAGCACCACCATATCCAAGTCCGAGTCTATGAGCATTCGCCAGTTGTCTTTGTTCTAGAACTATTCCGCCTTTTATCTGACCCTTACTTCTTCTGTTTGTTACAAACCTTCTCACTCCATTTTTAGTCAAAATGGCTGCGAACTCTAAAGTGACACATTTTCATTTGCACCAACGACTGGGCTATATCTGCCGTTCCAAATTCCAGGGAAAGAAGATAGGTTCAATCTCTTGTTCCTGTTTATTCTTTTCGACCTTCTGCTTTTTTCCAGCCATTTCGTCTCGGGTTCTTCTTGCCTCTTTTCTCACTCCGATTTCTGAAATAGGCTCTGTCTCAAGCGTTTTTCCAAAAGCATTCTACTTTGACACCAAACAGAAACGTCTTCAAAACTGCACAAATCATGCAACAAGCGTATTTCAATGGTGGACGCGTTTGTTCTTTCACCTGGAGAAGTAAGCCATCCCCAATTGTCACTTGTCGCCATCTCATCGCCTCCATCTCTGGCCCTTTTCTGATGGTCACGTGACCTGCGATGCCTTACAAATTTTTTCGATTTCATCTCTTCACTTCTCCACCACTCACCATGAATGCCAAACCCGCCTTCGAGGAGCCGTACCCCATCCTCACCCTCCCCAGGATCCCCGATCTTGACCTCCTGGCCAAGGTGGTCATCCCAAAAATCACTTCCATCGATTCCACCGTCATTGACATCGGTATTTCCAAGTCCATCATTTCCAGTTATATAATCAAGCCTACCCCCAAATTGATATGGTCTTACGCCTTGAGCCCCACCACCATCATCGATTGCATGGATGTCGTGGAGAACATTGAAGATGGCACCAAACTGTACGTCATAGGAGTCACTGACCGCAAGAAGCACAAAGTGATGTTGTTGCACAGTGGAGATAAGGTCCAAGATCTCGAGGACGGACACAACAAGGTCAACACCTCGGAACTCAAGCTTTCCCACAAGTTAAAGGCCGTCAAGTTCTTCAACAATGGCAGCTTGATTTTGGCCTTGTACGAAAACGGAAACATCGACTTGCTTAAGTACGACAACAACGAGCTCATCAACATGTCTAAATCCTACAACCATATCGCCAATGGAGTCGCGAAGGAAAAGTTGGTGTATCATGAATTTGTCAGCGACATAGATATCAGCAACTCCATCCAGGCTGGTGGCAATAAGGAGCTCTTGCTCTTGGTGTTCGAGTCCAAGTCCAGTCTCCAATACAAGTTAATTTCTCTCAACTTCCAAACGAACTTGTTTGAAATCAACTCCAAAATCGTACCTAAGGCGGCTGGAGCCTTCAACTTCTGCTACAACACAGGAAACATTTACCAGTTGAACGCAAAGGCTAAGACTATTGAGTCCATTTCAATTGTCAACTTCTCCACCATTAAAAGCATAAGCATCAAGTCGTTGCTTGAAAACCAAGACGACTCTTCCATTTCATTGCATTCCCCCAGTCCGGAGAGATTGGTATTATCCATCGGAAACAAGATTCACTTGATAAACTTCAAATTTGAAAGTTTGTTGGTTACATTTGAGGCCAGCTCCTCCTCGCCAAACAAAGTTCTTGTCAACCAAATTGTGTCAGTAAAAGGAAGCACTATCAAATCAGCCAGATCCATGTTGTGCTACTTGAATGCAAAGACTAAAGAGAACAATGTGGACTTGAACGTGGTCAATATCAATGTTGGTGTCAACAAATTGAGCGAGTGTTTGGGCAAGAGCATTGAGAAAGGTGAACCTCAGGCTTTCCAAGGCTTGGTCAATTTGATTGAAGATGATATCGAGACTCCCTTGACCAAATCAACCAATGAGTTGCACGAAATATATGATACCTTGACAGGAATAACGTCTGCTGGCGATATCAACAAGTGGGAGAGAGTTTTGGTTCCATACTTGAAGGGAGAATCGTGGGAGTCAATCAAGGCTGGATTGAAGAAGGTCAAGAAGGACAAGGTATTCAATTTCCAAGAGTTTGACATAGAAGATGATAGAACTATTGATTGTACATTTATCCAAAAGGTTTTGGGTCTCATTTTCCTGATTGACGAGAGTGGTGCTGTGAAGTTCAAATCTGCCGAATTCATTCCTGAATACACCTTGATCTACTTATTGACCAACCCCATTTTCCCAATCGAATACTCGAATGGCTTGTTGAGATTGTTTGATGAAACGGAACAGGTCACTTGCTTGAGACAAGCGGTGATTACTTGTCCTAACTTAACCGTGCTGGAATTGTTGGCCCAGTTGTTGAATCCTAAATATCAACAAGAAAATGTTGACGCTACTGACAGTCAAATCTTTGAGGATCTCATCAATAGAATTATTGGAGAATTTTCTGTGCACAGTATTACCAACAGCTTCAAGCAATTGATCGAGAACGAGGACAAGAACGGAGAAAACGTCACAAATTTGGATTCGCTCTTGAACGCCTTGTTGAAGGTGAAGCACAACAACAACAGCTGGTACTTTATTGAATTGGTGATCGACGTGGGTGGTCTTTTCAACTGGTCTCTCAACACTATTGACTCTTTGGCTGAGCTTATTGAAAGCAAGGTCGAGGCTTTGATTGACAACAGCTACAACTTGACTTTGACCAACCAAGCCTTGTTGATCAATGCGCCAGCCGACGAAATCAAGAAGCCTAAGAAGAAGTCTAGAGACGATATCATCAGTGCTCAACACAACTCCAAATTGGAGTCTATTTTGACCATCAACAACAACGCCAACAGAAAATTGTTGCACCACCCCATCACTTCCAAAAAGATCCCCAGCTACTCCATAGAGAAGTTGGTTATTTAGGACATAGGAGAAACATAATAGAAATCATCCTGGAAATACTATCGTAGACGTTGCATTACTGTAATGTTAATGAAAATTGAATGATTACGTTCTAGACTCAAAAGAAATATTTCCAAAAGATAAATATCAAAGATTCTATCCTTCAATAATAAGACATACAACTTGGGAAAAGCTCTAATCCATATACCTTCTATTACTGTCTCTTTCCGTACTCTTTCCCTGTAAGGTGTAGAAATGGGGTCAACATGCATTCATCGCACCGCAACCTGCATTATACCTCTAGTCAAACCTGCATTTCAATTTCCACTTCTAACTATCACTACCATGTCTTCACCTGCCATTAATGCCTATAGACAAGCCTTGAGGGCCACCCGTCTTGCTTTCCTGAACGACTTGCCGGTGTTGAGTGCATCCAGAACCCAAATTAGGCAAGGATTCGAAAACCACAGGGCCTTGCAAGACCAACAGAAGGCCGATGAGGAGATCAAGAAGTTGAATGAAGTCAGCGAGTTTTTGGTGAAAAACATCGTCCAGGCTGAAAAGACTACCGACAACAAGTACCTCTTGAAGTTTCATGACCGCACGGAGTTAGGAGACAACGAAACCATCAAGCAGTCCAAAGCCAACATGGGGTCTTTGGCTGGAGTCAAAGCAACCAAGCGCAGCTAAACATGTACATAGAAATGAAATAGATGGATGGATATGATATTTGGAGGTAGAAACTGGCCATATTGGTCCTTGACAGAGCAGTTAAATGTAAAGTAACTTAAGGTGAGTATAGCTGCCGTGGAACTGCAACAGGCATTTTCTCGGACTATACTGTGAAATGTACTGTGAAAATTCCTGTTACTGGATCCAAATACAGACTTGATACAAATTCGAATGAATTAGAAGTATCTGGTGACTTCTATTATATGGCACTGTGCAGCCTGTGTGAAATGACACAGTTGCAGGCCAATTGAGAAGTTACAGAGTATACAAAAATGCCACTTGACCTATATGGAGTAGATAGAAGAATTGGAAGCATTTGCAAATTTTTCAGTTTAACTGTTCATATTTCCTTATCTAGTTGTCGACAATTCCACTTTGCTTGAATTTTGTAAAGTAATGCAAAAAATTCAGAAAAAGGTGAAACAAAAGACTTATAAAGTTAACAAATACCCTATTGCAATAATAGAGACAAAATCCCTTTTCATGTAGTAAGAATACTCAAAATATGAGATTACCAATGGTTAGCCAAAATCCTTCAACAAAACTCTTTCAAAGACATACCCCAATTAGTTTGGACAGTTTATTTGAGGTTCTGAGCTGAATATTTGGCAGACTTTTCATTGAAGATTTTCAATTGAATTCTTGCCAGTCAGAAACTGAACTTCAGATAGACTAAGATGTGCACTAGATCTCTAATTGGTAGCTACCTACAATTTGATCTTTTCCCAATTTGCACTTGTAGAAAATCATCATCGGGTTCCTGGTTCTTCTCATAGTGTCATTTCAAATTCGCACTTCTCGGAATTAGTCACATCAGAATTGCAACTAGATCACCACAATGGATACAGAATCCGAGAAAAAGCCAAAGATAACTGTCAATATCAAGCAAGGTAACCGCTCAAAGGGTAGCAAGACCAATTCCAGAGGAAATGGCCAGTCTACAGGCGGAAATAATGCATCGAAACCGTCAAATGGTCAAAAGAAGACTAATGACACAGATCCTCAAAAGAGAGAGGTTCTAGTCAGCAAGGCACTTTCCAGACTACTCCGTCATCAGGCAGAAAAGGAAAAGTTGGCAATTGATGGAAATGGATACGCCAAGATCGAAGATGTACTCCAGAACAACCGGATCAAGACTTATCGGGTGTCCAGAGCAGAGATAGAGAAACTAGTTGCCAACAACAACAAACAGCGGTTTACCATCAAGGGCGACTACATTTGTGCCAACCAGGGCCACACTATCAAGAGCGTCGACGACTCCAACTTGACTCCATTGACTCCCGAAACTACTCCAGATGAGGTGTACCACGGCACCTACTATGCCACATTGCCATTGATCTACAGCAGTGGCGGCTTGAGCAGAATGAAACGGAACCATATCCATTTCACCAGCGACTCCAGCTTGCTCTCTAATATTTCAGGAATACGGTACAATGCCCAGTGTCTTATCTATGTGAATGTGAAAAAAGCTATGGCCGATGGCCTCAAGTTCTACAAGAGCTTGAACGACGTGGTGTTAACAGCTGGTAACGATGAAGGCAAGTTGTCTCCGAAGTATTTCCTTAAGGTGGTGGACCGGAAAACAGGGCAGGTTGTAGATGTCGAGAAATACAAGACCAATGGATCTAAAGCCGAATGAAGTGTCCAGAATGGAATTAAGGGTTCATTATATTTCTGTGGATGGCTAGGAAGAATTGTGCTTAGAATTACAATTTTCGGGCTAGAATAGGATATTGATCATGGCTAGAAACGGGAATAAAATGACTGCTAGAAACGGAATATTGATAACGAGGATTGCCGAACCAGCTGCAGAGTAAATACTCTAAGCCTTAGGGCCTAAGACAACATGAAATGTCTGTGGAGTCATATCCTAAAAAAAAATTACATATTTTGTCATCGGAAAATTGGGAAGTCAATTCAATGGTAGATAGGAGAAGGGTGCTAGAACTAACACCCCGGCACTAAGCAGTATGGAAGAATTGACAACATGGAACATCCATGCAGAGGGCCCTATTGCATCCGTTCTATTATTGGCAGCATTGCTAATCGAAACAGCCACCATACAAGGCGTTGATTGTATCTGGTGAGAGACAGTTGAAAAATAGGAGAAAATGGGGTTTGACATAATCACCACTGCGTGCTGGCTCTGCTGAACTTCTCTGCAAACCACCAGTGGGCACATCCCAGGGTAGACTCACGTCAACCTGGCGATGTTACATCAACCAACTGCAGAATCACTAAATAGAGTAATTAGAAGCCATACAGGTGGAACATAGCATCGCCACAGGTGATCCTCCAGATCAATTGGACTGGTGATCTGTTGCTGTTGCAAAAGAGATAAGGTCACCGATGGCATAGGGGAGAGTCCCGCCAAGTGGGTGTTTCCAGTTCCTTGTCTAGAGCAATTGAATTTATAGGCAAGAAGAGCGAAAGCGTAGTAATTTCATCTAAAGCCCTCCCGTTTCCCAACTACGACATTGCAACAGGGGCTCATTACGGAGAAGTTGTAGCTAGCCAGATCACACTCCAGATGACCACGGCAGTCCTTAGATAGAAGAAGTCGAGAGGCACCCACTACCAAACAGGATGCGGTGTTTCCCAGTAGAGATTTCTCCGAATGAGACGACTCAAAGCTATTTGAATTGGACAAGAAGCAGTCAATGCTATTTGCATTGGACAAGAAGCAGTGGTAGGATCCATGGGCGCAACAATAAAGGCATGAAGACAAAAGGATGAACCTTTCGGCCACTAGAGTTGGACTACAGAGCACCCAAGGGCTAGCACGGCCGGATAGGCGAGCCGGGTGCAAAACGAGCCGGTGACAAAGTGAGAGACGAACGAGGAAGTAGGACAAGACGGGGAGGGACGGGGCACACGCAAAGAAGGTAAAGATTAGTCAAGATGCGACCAGATGAGCCCAGATCCGTTCATGTCTTCTAATCATTCAGTTCCATCGGAAGCAGCTCCTCAATTCACATCATTCCATCCACTTGCTTCTGCCCATTCCACCACCCATTCCAGTCTTTTGCTCATTCCATTTCACCAACTCCTGCTGGTCCGCCGGGACACATTGGCAGATCAGAGTCTAGATGGATCCTGCCACGCGTGTGTCCCATGACACCACCTCCTTAGACCGCCGCCGTCGCCTCGTGTCGGCCCTTTGCGCCCGATCATAACCATGAAGGCAAGTATGGCTCGCTGGGCTGGCGGTGGCCGCGGTGGCGGCGGCGGCACGAGCCAGTCCAAAGCAGAAACAGCCCACCGCCAAGGTCTCGCTACAAGGGTCCTGGCGAGAAATTAGAATTTCGTGGTGAGGCACAGCGCAACAGATGTCTCACATGTTACAGATGTCAAGTGCCCACGGAAGCGACATGCACCGCAGCATATAAGCATATAGGCATATGGGAGCCTTTGCAGGCGTGGGGATACAGCTCCTTAGCGCTGGCGGCTTTTGGCGGGAGAGAAGCGTCCCAGTGCAATTGGGCAATTGCAATTGCAATTGCAATGGCCGGCCGGCCGCAGTGGTGGTGGTGGTGGTGGATTGCTGGAGCGCATTATTCCCGGACCAAGCACCACTGTCTCGCCGTGCGTGCGTGCCTGCTGCCGCACCGCGCACCTACCTCGCTAACTTCCTTCCCACCCCACCGCTCCATCCAGACTGCCCCTTCAGCTACTATGGCTCGTGCTGGGGACCAGCGGGCCTGCTTGGCTTCCTATCGCGGCCCTGTGGCCCGGAGCATCCTTGGCAAGTGCCCGGATCCGGGCTTGCCTGGCCGGAGCCCGAAACCGTGATAAGCAACGCAGTTAACTCAGATCATCGCCGCCCATTCGGGACCAGTGCAGACAACCTCGCAGACCTGGCAGTATTTACGAGAAAGGCGCGAACATGGTCTGTCCGGCAGATGACTCAAACAGCAGCAGCAGTAGAAGCCGCAGCAGCAGCAGCAGCAGCAGCTCTAGGTAGATGTCTCGCTCCAGATACCGCTGCATCCAGTCCATCTTCCACCCACCATCTGGCCGTCCTCCAGTCCCTCTTTATTTTCCCTTTGTCTCTCTGTCTCTCTCTCTTGCTCGCTTCCTGGCTAGACCGTTGTCGCGGTCCAGTGCCCTGAGAACGGGCCTGGATCGCTGCCCCAAGCTTGAATTTCCCGGTGTAGCAACCCTGCGGGTTCGGGTCGTGGTGAGGTTCTAGAACTCTTACTCCATTGGGACAACGTCGACACCCAGGTGGCTCTGGCTCCTGCTCCGACACCACCCCGGTCCCGTCGTATATATGGGCGGCGCCTGCCAGGTCCATCGCCAGGGATGTCTGGCGTTTTTCATGACGTACCAAGTCGAGAGAGCGCCGTTGCCCAGTTGTCGTCCGCGCTATAGCGACAACCAGATCTGCCAGTGGTACTGCTGCGCCTGCGGCCAGAGCTATGGCTCCATCATGTACCGCGACCTCCAGGGCCAGCTACCGGCAAGCCCGCCACTGGCCCACGCCCAGACCCTCCACGACCAGCTCCTCCAGTCCTTGAAGCACTACAGCCATCTTATCTACAACCATTCGACCTCGACCTCGACCTCGTCCTCGCCCGACGGTGCTGGCGCCGGCACTGGCGCCAGCGCCACGGCCTCGTGCCACGACCCGGTGCGAGCGGCCGCCCAGGGCGACAACCATCTCCTCCACCACCACCTCCTCCTCCACGACCCTACCGCGGGAGACATACCGGAGGGACCGTCCGAGCGCGTCTCGCTACGGGTGCCCACACGCTTCACCTGCCACCGCTGTGACCACATGATGTGTCCGTACTGTCCCAAGGTGCGGGTGAAGGACTTGGCGCATCCCTGAGGCGGGTCCTCATATCAAGTCCACCTCACTGACACGAGCAGCACGATGCGCTTGCAAAGAACCAATGGATGAAAGTCGAGCATTACAATAAGTCATGTGTGATAATTCGAACGATATATCAGGACGATAGCCACGGAGACATGGAAAGAACTCTACGGATCCTTGAACAATAACCCCTCTATTCGTCCGCACCAATTACCTCCTCCCTTCTACTCCACACTGCGAATGCTCTAATCCACTTTTCACAGGGCAGACTGCTCCATTTCGCTTTCACTGGGCACTCAGTCGCACTCTATTTCGAATAATAGAGGCTATTGCCGAAATACGACCAAACCGGAGTGGCTAAGTCTGTAAGCCTATGTGCCTATGGCCTATGGCCTATGGCCTAACCTCTGGATACAGAATCCAGTTCCACTTCAGCCAACGGCCGAGTCCCAATGACGAGTCCACCGACGAGTCTTCTCATAAAGTCTTCTGATGTGACTGGAATGCCCTGCTTTCAGAAGGTCCCAGTGCTACTATGCCCCGCCAGCCCAATTATGCTGAAGTGCCAGTCCACAAATGCCATACTACTCCCACTGCAGAGCCGGCCGTGTGCCCCGTATACTCTGCAGAACCGCTTCTGGCCAGCAGCGGCCGTTTCCTTCTCTATTTCTCCCCTCCAGCAATTGCACGGCAATTGCTGGACCCTTGATTGCCTAGATGGTATGGAAAAAATATCGTTAGTTAGTCTATAATATTTAATTAGGTTGATTCACACCAGTAGTCCGAGTTGGGCCTGTTCCCAATGTTAGGCTCCATGCATGAAGTTGTACCATCGTTGGAGTGCATGCGTAGAAGCTCTGCCATGCCCCGGAGTAGTTGGCAGTGCATCCACTGCCCAACACTACCCCGAAGTGCCCAACACCAGCCGGAAACAATGTCGTACCAAATATTGTGGGCTTCGTAGTATTGTTCGTATTTTCTGGACCTCTCCACCACTCCGTCACTGTTCCTGGTCATCCGGCAGATTGAGTGTGGCGTCGGCCTTCGCCGGCTCCATCTGCTTCGGCTCCGGGGCACCTATCAGTCGGGGCTTGTTCTATTGTGAGGAACATGCGGTGCATGAATTGATGCATCGAATGTAATTCAACTGTGGGAGGGCCGCTGGAGATCCGAACTGGCTCTGGTCCACAGATAACTGTGATTCAAATGCACCGGACCATATGTAGTTGTGCTATATGATCCGGAGCATGTGGTGTGATACTATGGGGAATGTAACATGAAACAAATCGATACTGATTGATGAAATTGATGGCTGGAAGCGGTATAACAAGATGAATGCGTCTATTCACTCGCAATTAGTCGGCCACCACTCTCTCTCCATGCATTATTCCTACTGCAGCTACAACTCATACAGTATCGTCACAACGTTCTTCTAAGCTTGTACAAATCCACTGTCAAAATTGCAAAAAAAGACGACCTCGGTGAGGGTCGAACTCACGATCTTAAGATTAACAGTCTTACGCCTTAGCCAACTTGGCCACGAAGTCTTCTTGTGATACTACCCGGCGTTATAGCCAACACCTCCAGCTCCCATGTAGATCTACATCTAATACTACCCTCCCTATATCTCCCCTATTGTCCGTTAATTCCACCTGCAATGCCTCCTCAGAGGATTGGGATTTGGGGATCCAGCACCACCGCTTTTCCAGGCAGTTTCGCACGCCGGAACCACCGCCATACACCCCTTGCTATCCTTGACCCACTTCTCAACTTTAACACCCCACCAGAACTTCAGGGGCCTCGTGTTTCGGAAAAGCACGGTCTAGAATTCCAGTCTATTGCTTTTGGTCCTTTGGGATCTACGGTCTGTGTTTCAACAATTTGTCGCAGCCATACAGCTAGGGGAAAGAATAGGTTTCACATGTAGTCCTGATTTAAAGGTGCACTTATGCACCCAAGAGCCCAAAGCGAAGGGTCAGCTCAGATTTGGAGCATCGAGCCTGCCCAGATCGGTCATATCGCTTTCCTTATGGGGAAGCTCCGGAGAGTAATGAAGTAGATGAAGCAGAAGTGAATATCGGGGTGGCCTAAACTTATCAGGGCAATCTAAATAGAATGCGGAATCTAAATATAATAGGGATAATAAATATGAAGAAATGGGATATGGACACAGGGAAACTTCTTACAGACAATCAATGACTATAGTGAGTGTGTCCATGATACTGGTCTAGACGTCACACTTGTAGGGGGCCCCAATGCTCTGATTTCCTGGCTGGCAGGAAACAGGTGGTCCTATCTTGTCACGTGACCGTTCTGTCCAAACAATACTTGGTGCGTTGACCTCAACGTAACTCCAATTATAATCCACACTACTAGCCATGTCAGACAACAAGGAGCCCGAAGTGGAAGTCGAAGACAATGCCTCGGACGAGGAATTGGCCAAGGAACAAAGAATTGAAGCAGCAAGAAAGAAATTCGAGGAGTTGAAGAAGAAGAAGAACAAGAAGAAGAACAAGAAGAAGAAGTCGGCCGACGACGAGGAGGAAGCCGAAAGCAAGGATGCGACGCCCGCGTTGGAAGATTCCAAACAGGGATCCGAAGAGCCCGAAGAATCGGCCGAAAAAGAGGAAGAACAGCAGGAGGTAGCTGCGGAAGTCGAAATGGACGAGCAGGAGAAGAACGAGCCAAAGCAGGCAGAGGAAGTTGAAAAGGACGAGCAAGTTGCCAAGGAGCCAGCCTCAGAAGAACCCAAGCAGGAGGCTGAAACAATAGTATCGGAAGAAATTGTACCAGATGCTGTTAGCAAAAAGACAGAGGAAGCCCCCAAAGAAGCCAACCTGGCTGCCACGAGTGATTCTGAACTCTTGGAACAGATCAAAGCATTAAAGAGCACTGTTGAACAGCAGGAAAAGACTATCAAGAAATTGAGAGACGAAAACACAGACTTGAAGTTATCCCGCATGGACTTGAATGATACCATCAGCGAGTTGAAGCTGCAAGTGGCCCAATTGCAGTCGGGAGGTGGCTCAGCCTTACCTGGTGCCTTCAGTGCCCCAGTGGAACAGAACAAAATCGCCTCTAGAGCCACGCCAATATTCACCAGCAACCAGTTTGCCTCAGAATCCAAACAGAACGTTTCAACCCAACATGGAGGCGATTTCAGAGAAAGATTATTGGAATGGAAGGGCTGGCAAGTGGACATGACCCAATGGGCTGGTGTTGGCTACGGACAAAAAGTGGCAATTTAGTATATGTAAATTAAATGACTATGAAGAGGTGATGAGAATTAGAAGGACCTGGACTGTAGTATACTAGTTTTGGAGTAGGTTGGCACTCCGTTTATTCCATGCAATTTGAACTCTATCGGCCATTGGGAGCCTCTTACTCCAACAGCTATATGCAATTTCGAAAATCATCTTGGTGGCAGCAAGTTATGGCTTTACTTTTTATTCAAGGACTTTCTGTTCAACCATTGTGCTTTCGTGTCAATGATTCTGGATTCGGCTCTTGGAACGAGCTTTTTGTTAATATTGAAGGATTGGACTTGTACGTTTATTGGGCCCTTCTTGAGTACTCCAGTCCTCGATGCCTTGAGCTGGCGTAACTTCTCCTCCTTCATCTTCTGGCGAATCATCTTTTTGCTCATTTCGTCCAATTCATCTGCTTTCAAATGCTTACCCTTTGACTCAGAGTTGTCAAATCCTTGAAGAAGTTCTTCTGGAAGAAATTCGGGCAATTCAGCTGGCTTGTTGGCCAACTTCTCTTGCTCTCTCTCCTTTTTAGCTTCTTGCTGTTGCTTGAAAACTAAGTCTCTTTGTCTTCTCTGCTCTTTCTCTTCGTTCTTCTTGTTCTGCTGTGCTAGACGCTGCTGATTTTGCTTTTCTATTATGGCTTTCTTTGAAGTTGATGTGGACTCTTCTTCTGGGGCCTCATCGTCAGAATCGGATTCATCTTCTGAGTCTAATTGGTCTTCTTTCACATCTTCCTTACCACTTAATTCGTCTGCAGTATGAAATTCGATTTCGCTCGCTTCCACCTCGGTAAAAGTTTTCTTAACGGGCTCTTTTGTGTTCAATTTGCTTCTTGTAATGGCCATCTTATGTAGTTGAAGGTTCGTTTTGCAATTCTGATGTTTGGCTCATCTCATATTTTTCAAATGACGGTGCGCGCACGCCTTCCATTTAACCAGAATATCTGGAGTTACTGGAAACAAGAAGCAGTAGACACGATGGAAATGAAAGTTCACGACGGTAACAACTATATGCACACTATGACTAGCCAATAATCATAGAATTAATTCCAAATTGTTGCCATCTCTGCTTGTTCGTATTGTTTCGTATTTGATTCACAAAGCCATACTTGGTTAATAGGTCTAATGTACTCTTGTTGATTTCAATTCCGTCAATAATGAGCTGGTCTAGCTTGAACCAAAATCCTTCTTCACGCTTAGCAATATTGGATGGAAAAGCTTCAAAAAGATCAATAAGGCCTATGCCTTCGATTTTTGCAAAACTTAAGTCTAGTATTTTAAGAACACATCTTTTGTAGCCAAATTGTTTGATATCCTTACTGAATTGTTTCATGGATTGATTATCCAATTCCAAGTCATGCAAATAAAGTTCTTCCAAATTTGGAACTAGCTTAAGAATATCGTAGAGGGTCAATAATGCTCGATTAGATTGGGCCCGAGCGAAAGTATCAGTTCTGAATTTAAGATTTGGGGAACCTCCGATATGCAAAGTCTCGATTGTATTTGAAGTATTGATAATTTTTAAAAGCTTCAAGAAGCCCTTCGACGACAAGGAACATCCATTAATATCGAGATATGCAAGTTTGTGCAATTGCGTCAAATCGTTCATTACAAACTGATTCAAGCTATTGGAAATATTGCATCTTTCACGAAATATCAACTTTGTTAGCTGAAACTTCGGATTGTAATTTTTCAAGAGCTGAAAAAAATCCAAGATAGTAAAGTTTGTATTGTTCTCAAATGTTAATGCAGAAATCTTAGGGGAAGTCATTAAAAAGTCACCAAAAGCCGGCAATCTATTCTTGAAATCAAACGACACCATTGTAAGCTCTGTCAAATTAGGAAAGGAGTGATCTAGAAATATTGGATATGGATTGTAGGTATCAAAATTTGGATGCAGAGGCAATGTTTCCCTTGTTAGCTTGGGGTGATTGATCAAGGTTAGGGTTTCAAGCGTGTTATATTCTCTGATAGAATCGTTTTCCATTAGTTTCTTGAATCGCACATCGTTCACGTTAATAAGATCATTGGCCCTTCTACTCATTTCAGGGTATAATATCAAAATTGTCAATGACTTGAGCTTCTTGAAGAGTTGGAATATTAGATTTCCATAATGCATCGAACAGTTGGCACCTATTCTCAATGTTTCAATTGATTTTAAATTATTGAACTTCCAGCTTGATTGGATTAATTTGGCAATAAATAGTTGCCAGCTAAAGTTAGGATCAAAAACCTCTAAGGATTTTAATGCGAATGACGGTTCATTGATAATTGTTTGAATCACTTTGTTTAAATGGCTGGCATTGATAGTTGATTTAAGATGGAACGATTGAAGCATGTTCAGGTGAGTCACGCGAAGCACCTTTCTTAGGAGTTGGACCGCCAGACGAAACTCTGCCAGTGTGATTTGATGTTTAAATTTGATCCTCTTTATATATAATGATGGAAGACTGGTCAATTGATGGTACCACCTTTTGGACACCAAATGACACGATAAGAGGTTTTTGAATGAGATATGGCGGAAAACTTGCTCAATTATTTCTGGTGGTAGATAATAAAAGGGGTCAATAATCTTTCTTATATTATGGGAGCTGTTTGTGGAGGTCTTTTGGCGTTTTAGAGGCACGAGCTTAAAATCAGGAGTCAGATGAAATGATGATGAAGATGAAGAAGATGAAGATTGGGAACTCTCCATATTGGATTGAGAATTTAGCAGACTTTTTGACACTGTTAGAGACCGTTTTAGGGCCATGTTCTGCGATGTAGACGAACAAGAGTTCATTGTGCCAGATTTGGACGAGTGTGCCCCACCGTTGGGAATAGATCCAGTTCTTATCAAGGTAGCCCGAGGTTTATTCTGAGTATCTATCAGATTCGAGCCGTCTTTTTCGAGTAATTTCTTCAGCGTAAGACGCTGCATTTCTAACAATACCGATATGGAATTATCAAACCTGTCTTTCAATGAACTGAATAACTTGGCTGGAACCTCGATCTTATGGTCGCTAATTGCCTGCTCGATAGTCCGTATACCCTTTTTGTACCATTGATATGCCTCCTTCTCACGCTTCAACTGAGATAGCAACTTTCCTGCCCTTAGATACCCTTTGCAACCGATGGGTTCGTATTTTATCAATTGGAGAGCATCATCTAGTGCCTTTGTAGGAAGGTTCAACTTCTCAAAAGTTGCGGCTCTCAGATCAAGTACGCTTCCCAACTTCGGGTGGATCGCAGGGCCAACCACTGGAGTAGGTCTTACACGGTAAACCGTGGTTCTTATTTCCTTGATCGTGTCAGAAGAGACATTAGTGTAGTGTTTGATGAGATCAGTGAATATTTTGAGGGCTTTTTCGTAGTTTTTTGACTTGAAGTAAAGAAGAGCAAGCTCCAACTTGTCAGTTGCCAACAGCTCGCCCCATTTATCGTCCATTGGCACTGGATATGATCTTACAGGGTAAGTATTTAGGACGTGTTTGGTCATGTGATATAGTGCTCGTGATGTAGATCACGTGCCAAGATCAACGTGACACAATATGCATGTTTAGCAGTTGTAAGAGAAGAGGAAAGGTGTTCAAAAGAAGCAAGCACTGATAAGTCATTTTCGCTAATTGCAGGAAGAATCCAGCCATTGCCCTCTTAGAATTATTTCCGCATTTCAGCGTGGCCGATTGGTGAACTTTCACGCTTTCCCATTTATTCACTTGTGCCTATTTCCGCTCTTTCCGTCATAACTAGAAATGGTCTACAAGTTAATTCAATTGGTGTTTCTCACCGTGGTAATGGCGGTGGGTGCCTTCATTGGAGGGTTCATTCCGCTCAAGCTCACTCTCGACTCCTCAAAACTACACTACATGTCATTTTTCAGCATGGGAATACTTGTCAGTACTTCCTTAGTGCTAATTATCCCAGAAGGCGTGCTGACCCTCTACAATTCCTTGTCACTGAAGGAGATCGAAGATGCTCCCAAGTGGTTAGGACTCTCATTGGTCAGTGGATTTGTGCTTATGTATCTCATTGATGGGTTGCCAGTGATATTGAAAGCATTGAACTTGGATGTGAAATTTGACTATTCGATCAATTCTGCCAATGTTTCGGCCTTGGACGTGTTTAAGTCGATCTTAGATTCGTCTCTTACATTGGGGTTGTTATTTCATGCTTTGGTTGACGGCGTTTCGCTTGGCTCCTCGTTTTTCTCTGATGATGTGTCCTTCCAGCTTTTCTTCTTCATCGCAATTATAATTCACAAGTTGCCTACTTCCTTTAGTTTCACGTCGATCTTGCTACGTCAAGGCTTCAACTCCACTATCATCTTAGTTCATTTGACATTATTCGCTCTTTGCACGCCATTGTCGGCAATTATCACCTACTTTGTTGTTTCTACCCTCAAGTCCAACGATAAATTCATAATTGGAGTTCTATTCCTCTTTTCAGCAGGAACTTTCCTCTACGTGGTGAACCACGTATTCACTCAGGTTGCAAACGGACGCAAAGTTGAATATACCAGAACGCCCGGAACAGAACTCGAAGAAGAAGCTCCTCACCAACACCATTCCAATATGAATGGAACAGAACTCCTAATTTCGCTCGCAGGAATGGTAATTCCGATGGTAATGAGCATGGTGGGCGGAGATTGAGCCAGTAATCTCCTCAATTAGTTCAATGCCTTTGCATTCATAAAAAGTCTATTCTCTAAATACAGAACTACTCAAAATTGCATAAAGAACTACTCATTATTGCTACCTTCGTTATCTGCTTCAAAGTACTCGGGAGATTCGGCACTTCTTTTTAAGGTCAACTTATTGAAGCTAGATTGGATTGAGGTATTATCGTTATCATCAGTTTCATAATTGGAAATGTTTAAATCATGTGGCTCATTGGGAGGAACAATGTTGCTTTGCAGGTCTTGTCTTGACATTGGGTTTCGATCAAACCTTTCATCATCTGAAGTTCTTGAATCTTGCTCCGAATCATTGTCAAAGTTATTACGCGAGGTCTGATTTGAAATATGGGCTGAACCATCAAACTTTGATGATTCAGTTTCGTCATGCCGTTTGGAATTGTACTCATCGACGTCTGTATCATTGTCAGTCTCTTGTTCCGTATCAACATCATTTAGATTCTGACGCAGAGCATCATCGAATGCCTTTTCGAAGGCCCAATCAACTAAGTCATCGTCATCATCGGGGGAGTGAACGACATAGTCCAAGTTGGCCGTGTCATTGCCATGCCCTTTGGAAAAATTCGAACTGCCCTTATATGTTTCATTGTCCTTGAGTCGGTGAAGACCGACTATGGAACTCCTGGAAGAACTCAAAGCAAAGATTTTTGGCAAGTTGGCCTTATCTCTGGCATCATGAGTCCTTTTTGGACTATCAATAAACGAAGAACTATCGGAATAAGGATTTGAAGTGGTAATGGGAACTCTTTCTAACCTAGGCTTTTGATGCTTGGATTTCGAAGGTGATTTGAAGCCAGAATGGGGAGTATGATAATCAAAGAAATTAGCCGAGCTCTTAGCTTTCTTAATGTTTTTTCTTTGTATTGTTTGGTTCTTATAATTTGATTTTTCCATTTGACTTTTGTTGTCATCATCATTTATCAAAGTGGCATCATCAGAAACAGGGGAATTAAGGCTTTTGCTCAAAGACATGAGAGAAGTAGTTGATTTTCCTTTTTTAAACTTCTTCTTTTGTTTATTTAATCCAGAAGACCAAGATCCCGAGTGACTCATTGGGGTTGCAGCATTGGTTGACCGTTTTCTAGATACGTCGGAACTGGTGTTGTGTCTCTTGATTGTGGCTCGCTTTGAATATGTCTTATCAGGGGTTGATTGGGCAATTTCGTTCTCGTCATTCAAAACCGGAGAACTGATCAAATTATGATGGGACTTATCTACCTTATTGGTCAAGAGCCTGTCTTCACTGACTGTCTTTTTATGCTTAAGTGTGTGTTTGACAGTGGTAATCAATCTTCCCCTTAAAGCAGTGATTGCCTTATCAAGGGCAAACTCTACTCCACAATAATTATTAATAACAGTAACTTTGGGCCAAGATGCTCTTGCTCCTCTGAGGATAAAATCCAACAAAAATTCGGGAGTGGGGTCCTCGAAAACTTTGAGAAAATCGGTCGCTTTAAAGTCAGCAAGAATTGTGATGTCACCACTGTAATTTTGAGATAAAATTGAGATCATCTTATTGGACAAATTTTTGTAAATATCCATTTCGTTCATCAACTGAAGATAATGAATAAGTTCACAACTTGCAAAATCATAAACATTGTTGAGGAAAGACTTTAATTTACTGCTGAAGAGGTTTTCAATGTCTCCACCAATATTGCCAACAGATACCTTTAAAATCGGTACCACATGAGGATTAACTTGCACAGCAATGATATTATCAACATTAAACATTTCTGAAAGTCTGGTGATTGGTAAATCATTGTCCACAGATCCGTCGACATATTTCATGGAAGTATCATTATTCCACTCATGTATTTCGTTGGTTCTGGGAGTTTTCTCATAAATGGAGTTGGAGGGGAAGACACCAGGCAAGGAGCAACTGGCACAGATAGCAGACCAAATCAAACAATTTGGTGCAGTTAAGTAATTCAACAAACGGGTTTGTTCGTGAATGGATGCAGGCGAAACAGTGATATTAAGAATTTTTCCTGTACGGTTGTAGGCTTCTCTGAAAGTAAGATCGCCCACGAATTCCATCATGGTGTTCTTGAGTCCACTCAGATCAAACATAGTTCCATACTTGATGAAATGGCTTAGATAATCGAGAAGACGCTTAAACTTAGGAGTAGGGTCTTTTTCGTCGTCATTATTGCCGAAGATCTGAAACGTTTTCAGGGTCAATCCTCTAAGAAACTCTGGGATCTCCGCATTGGTTTGGCAGCACAAAATTCCGGCAACGATGGAGCCAGCAGACGAACCGCTGATGATCCGTGGCAACAAGCCAACCTCGTGCAACGTGATAAGCACTCCGATGTGGAACATTCCAAACGTGCTTCCTCCTGAAAGGACCAAGGCGGTTCGGCCAATATTGCGTCTTGTCTGAATCAACATGCCTAGCAAGTAGCTGTCTTCGAGATTTACGCGCGGGTCGCTGATCAAATATTGGAGCGAGAGCTGGCACTCGTTGATGTACTCCTCGATGAGCTTCTTGGTCCCCACGTACGAGTGGCGGTACAAGTTGATGTCACCCATGTTGCCCAAGTTGCGGATCCACTTCGTGCGGATGACGTAGAGAAGGAGCCTGTAGTCGTTGGCAAGCCGGGCCTTGCGCATTTCCAAGAGGTTGTTGAAGATAAGGTCGTAGTCGTAGTCGTCTGACTCGGGGTTGGCCTTCCACGAGTTATTGTTGAGAAGCTCGTCCAAACGGAGCGAGATCTCGTACCACTTCTTGTAGCTAGTGCATCGTTTCTGTTCTCTCACGAGCTGCTCGATAAGCTGCTGCTTGTCGCTCTTGGCCGGCACTAGGCGGTTTAGGATGGGAACGTCTTTGAGCAGAAACAACGATCCGGAGGACGTTTTCGACGGGTCTTTGTGGTGAAAGCGGGTGTTGGTGTCGTCCTCGTACTTATCGATGAGGATATCGATCATTTCGGACGGCGGCACGGCCATCTCGACGGCTAGATCGGACATGAAGGGTAAGGAGAAACAACATGGCAGGTGGAATTCATGTGATAACAGATATGACAGGTCACGTGCCAACGGTAACCCGGGGGACGCAACCTGCAAAGGGCCTGAATGTGGAGTGAGACCTTCCAAGGACAACAACAAGGGACATGAAATTCGGTGCAGCAAAACGGCCAAAAACGGCAGTGTCGGTCTCCTGACACTGTGACCCCGCAATGGCTGTGAATGTGGAGTTTGTGGAGTTTCCTTGCGTTTGGAGCGGTTTTGGTGGCAGGTTTCCACATACTGTCCAGCACTGAAGGTGCACTTTGAGATTTGAGATTCGGGTTCGCATAGCTCGGAAGTGCATTACTCGGAAGCTGTTATCTTTAGAGGAGGCCCATGGATTTGGAGTACCATGTGACTTTTTGCCGGCGGAAAACGCCCCTCGGGCGCCACACATTACGAAGGGGTCCTAGCCGGGACTTTGTGGCGACTTCGTGGTTCCTTTGTTCTCCTGCGTTGTTCGTTGTCACCTTGATCCGATTCCGTGTCCTGCATATAGTCCACCAAATCTGCAGCGTGGGGAAGCCGAGGTCATGACGATGGCTGCGAAAACAGCCACGTGACCTGTTGCCACGTGACACTACCCACTTCTTGCTTTTCTCGATGCCCTTAGCCACTACCTTCCACTGTGCTGTCTCATATCTCCCGCCGTGTCTACTCCAACGGCCATAAGTGGGCGGCATCCAAACTCAACAAGCCACCACCTGTGCCACAATCGCCTTTGAAGCGCCAAAAAAGCCCCAAAAACCACCATCTTCTCGCTCACCAGACTTCACCAATCCACTTTCCATCGGAGTCCCACCGCTTCAACCACTTCGCCGGCCTTATCGAACACAATCAAGACACGTCTGCCATGATCTCAATTACTACCGTCGCCCATAAAACCGACGATGTGCGCCAGCCATTGCTCATGTTGACCAACAAAGAAGGGTCCAAGTACTTCTTCGGCAAGATGCCCGAGGGCACCCAGCGTATGCTCAACAGCAGCAGGATCCGGTTGGGACGTCTCAAGAGCGTGTTCCTCACGGGTAACATCAACTCCTGGACCGATATCGGCGGCTTGCCAGGGTTTTTCTTGACCATGAGCGACAGCACCAAGAAAGACATCGAGGTGTTTTCGAACTCCAGCAAGATTTTGAACTATATCGTGGCCACATGGCGTGGGTTCGTCTTCAGACGCGGGGTTCAGCTCAAAATCCACGACACCCACGACCTGGGAATCATTGCAGACAACAACCTCAGTGTCCACCCCATCTTGATCGAACTGGTCCGTGCCCAACCATACGATTTGGCCCGCTCGGCCACGTTGACCTCAGCGATCAAAAAGCTTGCGTCCATGATGTTCCCCCTTGAAACTTCCGACGTTAACAGCCGTGATCCCGAGTCCTACAAGTCCGACCCCACCGAAAGAGACATCCATACACACACGGCTTTGCCTCCAGTTCAGGACGTCGAACCTGCCGCCAATCAGAAGGCCGTGAGTTACATCATCCGTATCTTGCCGTCAAGAGGAAAATTTGACCCTGAGAAGGCCAAAGCCTTGGGCCTCAAGCCTGGAATCAACTATAGAAAGTTGAGTCAGGGTCTCTCAGTCACCAATGATGACGGCGTTGAGGTGCACCCAGACCAAGTATTGGAGCCATCCAGATCCTTTCCTAAGATCCTAATCATCGATATTCCCAGTCAGGACTATCTTCTTCCAACTATCAACTCAGAGGAGTGGTTTGTTCACAATGAAGACCGTGGCGACGAAGAAGTGAAGTTGGTCTATCACTTTTTGGCTGACGAAATCGACTACGAGAGTGTCGAGTACAAGAATTTTATGGATAAGTTTCCCAGTGATTGCAAGCATGTCATTAGTCATAAGAAGGTGGCTGATAATACCTTGAATTTCAAACATGCTGCCATTACCAGTTTAACCTTGAGGAGTGTTATAAACAAAAATTTTCCCTTGCCTCATTTTGACACTTACAAGCCTTTGGCTCATGAAAACGACAATATTTTCAAGTTGCAGCAGGGCCAGGTCGTAAATATCAACAATTCCGAAATCAAAGTTGACGAATCACAGATCTCTCAAGATACTTGGTCTACCTTGTACGACACTCACATAGCACCCTTGGAGATGGAAACCAATAAGAATGAAACATTGAATGAAGAATTGGTTTCCTTCGATATGACCTCATCAACCTCTTTGAAAGATCAGACCCATATCATTTCATTGGGAACCGGCTCTGCCATTCCATCGTTACACAGAAATGTAATTTCTACTTTGATTAGAATTCCCTACTCAGAAAATGGAATAATCAAGACAAGATCAATCATGTTGGACGGTGGTGAAAATACTCTCGGTACCCTTTTAAGATACTTCGACGAGAGCCAGTATTCACAGGTGTTCAGAGAGTTGGGAATGATCCACTTAAGTCATCTCCATGCGGACCACCATTTAGGAATTGTCTCCATGATTAATAAATGGTTCCATTACAACAAGGACAACACCCAAAAGCTTTACTTAATTTTGCCATGGCAATATGACATTTTCCTCAAGGAATGGTACAAGTTTGAAAAGGACTTTGACAGCACTGTCGATTTGGAGAGAATAAAATACCTCAGTTGTGAAGAGTTCATGCAAGACAGAGCACCAGAGTTTAAAAGAATTCCAATCGAGACATTCGAGGAAAATTTCGATGCACAAAACATGGGAGGAATCATTCCTAGAGTACCCTTGGCACCCAGAAATGTGCAAGTAGTCCAAGATATGTATCAAGACTTGAAGATCAAATCCATCAATACCGTCAGAGCACTTCACTGCGCTTGGGCTTATTCGATATGTATCGATTTTGAAGTGGACCATGAAAGCTTCAAGGTTTCCTATTCTGGAGATACCAGACCAAATCCTAGGTTTGTCGATATTGGATACGGAAGTGACTTATTGATCCACGAGTCTACTCTTGATAATAACTTAATTGAAGAAGCATTGGCAAAAAAACACTCCACTATGATCGAAGCTGTGGCAATGTCAAGATACATGAATTGTCCCAAGATTCTTCTCACTCACTTCAGCACCAGATACTCAATTAAGAATGACATTTCCACTGCTCCAGAAAGGTTGGAAAACCTTGCCAATGAATTGAATGAGTATATGAAGACTTACTCTACACCTTCAAACATATTCAACCTTGATAGCAGCACCAGAGAAAAGAAGAGTTATTCTGAATTGGAAGTTTGCTTTGCATTCGATGCTATGCATGTGCGTTATGGAGAACTTGACTTCCAGAGATCGTACCAGCAGACAATTTCCAAGGTATTTATTGAAGAGGAAGATCAGGATCATGAAGAAAAGGAGAAAGAACTCAAGAAAATGCAGGTGAAGAGAGAGGCCAAAAGACTTGAGAGAATGAATCGAGGAAAGAGGAGAAAGAGTTCATAATTTTAGAAACCACGTAGACCACCTGTGGCCTCATTATCGAGGTTGACATTATCATTGTACATAATTTAAATAATTTATCTAATTTGGATTCTTTCTCTCTCCTTATTTCATGTAGAATAGGCTTGTAAGGATAAGAAGTTTCGCACCTCAATTCGACATTTTTGAAGTGAAATGGTACAGTCAAAGCAGAAGAAGAGCGGTTGATTTCGACGCTTGTATGCCAGTGCCTTCATGAGTGTTCCAGTCTTTCTTCTTAGTTGGCTTGATGAATTCGTGACGAAGCAATTGGACAAACAGGCCCAGTTTTCCAACCCAGTGATTGCCAAAGACTTCACGAAGAGTCTAGATGTAATTCCTCTTCTCCGAATCAACAACTTTATCAAAAGCACTCCCCTGAAAAGCCTTACGGGTGTGTGTTCAGATTTAACCCATAAGATCTTCGTGGAGTTTCCATTCAAGCCCACTATTGTCAATTTCGAGAACACTTACCATCAGAGAATCACCTACCACACTACGAATTGCTTGATCCAACTCAAAAAGGCCAACTTGAAGTTCATAAGCAGGGCAAAGGCTGCAGTGAACTATGACACTGCGGTTGGAATGGACTTAGTTATACTCGAAGTATTGGATTTCGTGATATTCCTGCGGGAACAACACGAAATGGATTCTCTGTACGAGAACCTGTTGCGGTTTGTGTACGAAGAAGCCCTGTATCCCAAGGGTCTGGGCTCTGATGTAACACTTGGGCAATTTGATGGAACAGCCTAATTAACATTAATTGTGTAGGGTCTTTTGAGATGTGTACTTTTGAAATGTGGTGATAATACCAGTCCTCTATCCAAATCCAGATTGGGACTGAATTAGTGAAAATTAGCATGAGTTACTAAAAGGGAATTCATAAGATGAAGGGCTTTATAAAGGATTAATATGCTGCTGGTTCGGACCATGTCCTTTCCTCTCACTATGAAAAGCACTGCTCAAGTTCAACTCAATCTAGGAGGACATTTGACCTTAGACACCAAGAGTGCCCATACGAATGAAATCACCAATACTTCTGATACTTCCCAATGGGGATACAAGTCCAAACCCAATTCTACCCAGCATGTGGAAGACTTGAAGAGAATAATCAAAGAGGGAACAATACCTCCGAGTCAACCCTTTAGAAATCTTCTCGGGATGTTCCAAGTCAAACTAGATGAATATGAGGTCCAGCTCCAACAGTACGGCGAGAATCTAGAGCGTCAGCAACGCATGTTGACGGAAAAGACCGAATACCTCAACAAGTACCAGCTTTATTTAGCACTCAAGGAGCAAGAGTTGGGACAAACGGTACGCCGAATGAGGGCAACGGAAGCCATTATTGACATTAGGCAAATCAATGCCAATCGCAGAATCAACTATAATCGGGAAAAGCTCCGTAAAAGCAGATTGTTCCAGTTGACAAAATCGTTAGAATCAGCCATTTTGGAATACAACAGCTATAGAGACATCGATGACGAATACCCGCAAATGGACCGAGACCTAGCGGCTCTTCTGAAGTGGATCAGGAAGATCAACCGGTTTGAAAATGAGCCCAAACAGGCTGTTCTTCTGAGAAATGCAGCCTTGGAGCTTTGCTATCATTAGGAATCTTAAAGGGTGGATTTTCTTTTTCTGTATGTACCAATGAATTTATGAATAATTGGTTTTAATTTGAGAATGATTTGGATAGTTCTATATCGTCATCTAGTCTTTGTAGATAAAGGATCTTCATCCTGAAATAATTATGACAGAAATCTTCACGGTTATTGCTCTAGGTCTATTTCTAAGGAATTCAATTTTAACATTTCCCCTAACAATCCTAGATATCACATTAGGTAAATTGCAAGGCCATTACTATTGAACAATATTTATATTTGATTCTATTAGTAAATCTATGACTAGTCTTTCTTCTTCTTGTATTACTCTTCCAGTTAATAAATTTCACTAAATTTCTATAGTGCACTTTTTGCAACCACTTGAATATCTTGTTTTCTTTCAATTACTTCCTCTTATCTGAACAACTATGACAACAAACTACAACAACCCGTTCTACTCCCATTCTATTTCCAATCCTGAAGCAATTGAACACGGAAATCTCCCTCTTGGCCAGGATCCAGAGATCTCTCCTATGGCTGGATACTTCAGTGATGAAACTGGACCCTTACTTCCATGCGACGACAGAGACAACCTGTCATCCCATATTAATAGCGAAGACGCTACCGATCAAACAGCCCCCGTTAATTATCTGATACTTCCAGGCCAAACCTATTTGGTTTGGTTAGTCTTGAGTATGCTTGGTACGCTTCTTTTATTATGGACTGGAAACTTCCAGTACATCGCCACGTACTTGAAGTTCTTATTCTGTTTCCTCGTGACAGAGGGTAAACATTGTGACTAACTGGAGCACAGGTTGATGTGTATGTTATTCAGAGGAACTAAGATGTCGGTTATTTCCGAGGGACACTCGTTCCGTCTCTTCGAAGAAGACAACATTCTTCATCTGAATAACTGGGAAATATTCATAGCTACATATTCAAAGCTACCACTGCTTGCCCCAGCATGGTTCCTTTGCGGTTCGTCAACCACCTTTCAGATTACTTGTTTATTGCTATGTACAAATCATTCTCTTCTATCCTTCACCTTCATCTTATTAACATGCTTGTGCTTTCTGGTCTTGGCAAACTTCTTGAGACCCCACATGGATTGGGACACCTTGTTGGACTTCGACTTACCTCTACCACCACCGTGAGGATGGTCACAGGCATTCATGGCCACACCTCTGGTCATTGGTCTTCTACCTCTGTGACGGCTTCTACCAGCCTTACCCCAAGAGACAGATTTGTGCTCTTTGTTGGAGACGACACCCAAGGAAGCGTGACACTCCAAGTTGACGTATCTATGCTCTCCAGAACTCAACTTCACGATAGCCTTCTTCTTTTCGGGGTGTTTGGAAAGCAATCTACCGAAAGTACCAGCAGACTTCACGAGTTGGCCTCTTCCGCCAATGTGCAAACCAATGTTATGAATAATGGAGCCCACTGGAATCATATGCAATGGCAAACAGTTACCTCTTTGCATAATTCTGGAAGTCAACAAGGCATCATCAATTTCACCGTTGTTAGTGTCTTTCATTTCTTGAATGAAATCCTTTGGCAAACCGGAACGGAAAGATTCCACGCTATCGCCCTTTCTCAAACCAGAGGCAGCTAAGATATATGTCAAGTCTCCAGTCTCGTTGTGCTTGACCAAGGCAATGTGGCCCGATCTGTTGGGGTCGTACTCGATTCTGACGACAGTTTGTTTTCCAGGAGCGAGTCTGTGACTGTCGACCAATCTGACTCTTTGCTTGTGACCTCCACCTCTTCCTCTAATGGTGATCTTACCAGTGTTGTTTCTACCCGCAGTCTTCTTCTTGGGCACAGTCAATTCCTTGACAGGACCTCCCTTGTGCAAATACTCGTGAACTGGCTTCTTGAAATGGGTGGAACCAGGCTGCAAATGCCCGTTGGCGTAACTCTTGATTTGCACGTTGGTCAAGGCCAACTTCCGTTGTCTCTTGAATGCTTCTTCCTTGACTTCCAAGTCGGTGGCTGCGTTAGCTCCAGCAACGGTGCTTTGCATTCGCACAAGACTAGCAATGGTGTTTGGGATGCCTCCACGGACTCTGCCGAGGGGCCCCACCAAACTCCGTGACCACATCATTACTGGGAATATGAGGCCTGTCGTTGTTAGTGAAAAATCTTTGATACCGCTCAATGATGAAGTTTACGCGCGCGGCCGAGTCCCTCAGTAAACCTCGGCCCTCTCTCCCGACCAATAGAATTTGTCCTTCCAAGGGTGCGACAACGGGCAACTTCTAACAAAAATCCATCAGAACCAAAATCTTCAACCAGGGTACATCATCAAAATGCTCCGTACATTCACCCGTTCCTTGTCCAGTGCCAAGCCACCAATCCAATTGTTCGGTCTCGACGGTACTTACGCTAATGCTTTGTACTCTGCTTCCGTCCAAGAGTCTTCCATTGACAACTCTTTCCAGGCATTAACCAAGATCGATGAATTGATCAAGAGCGACGGCAAGGTCAGAAACATTTTGGTCAACCCAGCCTTGACCAAGGACGACAGAGAAGCCGTTGTCAAGACCATTGCACAAAACTTGAAGTTGGACAAGACCATCACCAACTTCTTGACTGTGTTAGCTGACAACAACCGTTTGGGTAACTTCGGCTCCATCTACGAGAAGTTCTCCTTGTTGAACGACGCCCACAGAGGTATTGTCGAGGCCAAGGTCACCTCTGCTAAGCCATTGGACTCCAAGATCTTGAGAAGATTGCAGGCCTCGATTGGCAAGTCCCACTTTGTTGCTGAGGGCCAAACCTTGAAGTTGAGTAATACCGTCAACCCAGACATCTTGGGTGGTTTGGTTGTTGAGGTTGGAGACAGAACTGTCGACTTGTCCATCTCTGCCAAGGTTGCTAAGTTGAACCAAACCTTGCATGAAGCATTGTAAGTGTATAGAAGTACATGAATTATTAGCAGAGCGTAGAAGGTGAGAGTGAAGCAGAAGATGAGAGTGGAACAGAAGATGAGAAAGAGAATGAAAGCAGGAGGAGCTGGATCGAGCCAATAAAGAGAATCATTTACATCAACAAGTATTCTACTCCTATGATTACATTAGCATGTTAGGGTACACTAGTGGACCGTGAAAATGCAGAAAAAGTGCTAAACATATACACAAGTTATACTCCTGCTTTCTCGGCCTACAATCATCTCTTTTGCATCAAAGCTATTCCACAATAATGCCCTACTCCGTGGCTTTCTTCTGAACTGCTCAATTCTCTATTTTTCACTTGTATAATGGCTCGAATCACGCTCGTTTGCCTTGGAGCCTGGAATCATCCAACGCGCACCCCCACACTCATACCCGCGTCTTCCATCGCCTCTAACTGGGTCCAGAACCGACATCCCAGTCCCAAAATAGGCTAGCATGTAGTCCCTTTCCGTGTCAACCCGGTGCATCTTCCAGTTAGTCATTTAGACGTCTGCATCCCTACTTTTCCTGTTTCTCTCTAACATCACCACGCGCCCCATATCTTTTCGATTCTCTCTTTTTATCTCACTTCTTCTACTTCTCACCTCTATCATCATGGCCCGTGCTATAGCCCATGCTATCACGGTGTTGGCCGTTCTTTTGAACGTGTTCATCTACTTCTACCCCGACATCGTCAATTCCACCGGCCAGTGTCAATGGCACCAGTTTGACGACGGTGCCAGTCTCAACAGTACTGTGCCTTTCATTAACAGTCTTCCACCCGCCTTAGCCCAGAAAGTGCTTCTCAACTTCCCCAGTCTCATCGACGATTCTGCGTTGAAGACTCCATCGCCATATGGCACGTCCAGCGTCAAGGACATCCACATGCTCACCTTTGGCGATCCCCAGATCAACGGCAACTGGCCTCTGACCAAGTACATTAAACGTCTCGACAACTACGGAAACGACTACTACTTGGGCCACATCTACAACGTGATGAAGCGCCGGCTCTCTCCAAGTCATGTGGCCGTTATGGGCGACCTCTTCTCGTCGCAATGGATCTTGGACCTGGAATTCTACAACCGGACCGACCGCTTTGTCGAGCGCTTGTTCCCCAGACCCTTGGAATACAAGCAGACCGTCAAGGACACACATTCCCAACACCAGGACTACGACTGGAACGCGTGGCTCGAGAAGGAGGTGGCCATGGATCCCACCCACCGCTTTGAATCAAGGTCTTACCAAGACATGTATGACTGGTTCTTCCCCGAAAACAAGTACCCCAACTTCGAGAACCCCTTGTTCATCAACCTTACAGGCAACCACGACATCGGATACAGTGGCGACGCTACGTGGCAGCACATGGCTCGGTTCCACCTCCTCTTTGGTCAGAACAACTACGTGATCCGTTACAACAAGGGTACTCCCGAGGAATGGCGGTTGGTGGTGTTGGACTCGTTGACTTTGGAGGGTCCAGCTTTACAAGAGGAGTTTGTTGCCTACACCTGGTCGTTTTTGGAGCACTTGAACGCTTCCAATGCTGACTTCCACGGAGCCACCGTCTTGCTCACCCATATTCCCTTCTACAAGAAGGACGGCATGTGTGCCGACGGCCCCGAACACAGATACTACGAGAACTATGAGAAGGAGCCCTACAAGAACGGCAAGTTGCGGTCCCAGAACCATTTATCGTACGACACATCGCAAAAGGTGCTCGATGTCATTTTCCCCAACAAGGACCAGAACGGCATCATTTTGACCGGCCATGATCATGTGGGCTGTGACGACTGGTACAATTACGTCGGAGGGGAATGGGTGGCCTCCAAAGAAAAGCAAGAAACTGAAAGATCGTCCGTTAGAGAGATTGTGGTGAGGGCCATGATGGGTGACTTCGAAGGTCAAACCGGCATTGTTACAGGCCACTTTGCTGACAAGTGGGTGTTTGAATTCAGCTACTGCTCGTTTGTAGTCCAACACTGGTGGTGGGCGAGTAAGGTGGCTGCGTTGTTGGCCATTTTCATGGAATCTTTCTTCATTTTCAGTTAATTTCATGGAACCGACATGATTAGTTAAGTATATCACATTATTTTAGTTAAGTATGTCCTTCATATTTAGTTAATTATATTTCACGAAATCGTTCATGTTTAGTTAATTGTTTCATGGAATCATCATGTTTTGTTAAATATATAGGCAAGTAATTACGCAGAACAACCAATTGACCCATTTTTAGCTTTAAAGACGGGAGTTTCCTGTGAGAGTTCGGACATGAACAGTAAAATACACTAGGTCAATGGGTGGAAGAAAAAACATCTAGCGTAATGAGAGGGAGTAAAGTATGGCGTAATACTTGACGTCCAAGATACTGTGGGTTGACTTCGTAGGTGTCAATTCCAATGGAATTTTCTACTTAGACAAAAGGGCACTTCCAAGGCGATTGGGTCCACAATTGCTGCCCATATTCCTCCACTTACGTTCATATTCAACCAGACTTCTTGATGAAGCTCTCGATGTCCTCCTTGGCAGATTTGAAGCTGACTTCGGGGCTAATTTGGATCTTCTTGACCTTCAACACACCATCCACGAAGATCCAGTGGGACCGCTTGATGCCTGAGGGCGACTTCTTGGCGCCCAAGGGACCGATCAATTTCTTGGAGGGGTCCGACAACAAGTGGTACGCCAACTTTTGCTTGGTGACAAAGTTCTTTTGGGCCTTGGGAGCATCAGCACTGAGTCCAAACACGGTGGTGTTGGAATCGGTCAAGAATTGGAGATTCTCCTGGAATCCACACACCTGGCGGGTACATCCAGGGGTCGATGCCTTGGGGTAGGCGAAGATAACCACGAACTTGGTCTTGGCGGCCGCCTCCTTGAGGGACACCTCGTTCTCGTCCTCATCCAAGAGAGTGAGGTCGGGAATGGCGTCGCCCACTTCGATCTCACCGGCTGCCTCTGCCTTAGCGTCCTTAGAATCGGCCTCATCCTTGACCTCCTTGGTGTCCTTGGCCTTGGAGGCAGACTCCTTGCTCTTGGGCTCCTTTTCTGCGGGGGCCTTTGCCTTGGATTTGGACTCTTTCTTCACGGTCTTGGGCTTCTTGGCGGGGGGTTCGGACACTTCGGCCGAGGGCTGAGCTGCCACTCTGGCAGAACGACGTAATTCGGGCATTGGAGAAGAAAGTGGTGGCGAATTCTTGCAAAAAGACCCCCTCCTGGTTGGCCTGTTAAATTGCAGCGTCACGTGCTTCGCCAGCCACTTTAGTGGCTGCGAAAACACCGCCTTACGGAATACAATAGGGGTTTAGGAAGCTCGACTAAGGCGGAAGTCAGAGACAGAAACAGACAAAAGGAAGCAGACAAGAGGAAGAGAAGAGTGTGAATGAAATATGGAATTGGCAAGTGATGGAATAGGTGGAAATGTATGTGGAAATGGGTGTGGACGTCAAGGTGTAGTGAAAGTGAAAGTGAAACATTCGAAAAGTAGAGTGGAAATGGATGTGTGAGATCGGCGCACTGAGGGGAGTCTAGGTATTCAAGTGGGAAGAAGAATACGCAGAATATCAGAAAGAAGAAGAGAATTAAATGGATCATCAATGGCTGGCTGGATCGTTGACAAAGTAACTATGTAACGGAGCGATTTCTTAGAATGTGCCTTTGAAATAACTACAATGAAACGAGAGCCTGGCGTTGTGCACTTGCACTTGGAGCAAAATATCCACTATGGAGTAGGAAAAGCCCGCACTTTTCGGACTGAAAAATGGACTACTCCACTGATTGTGCTCTACTTGCTGTGGAGCACAATTGCATAGGAATTGGAGCACCCGTAGGAGATGTGGTTGGAGTCGATTCCTGGGTGTGATGGATTGCTGCCTGCACAATGCGGCGGAGTCTGGCGCCTGGGGCCGGCTATTGCGGCCCTTCCAAACCCGGGCAAGGTTTCTGAGCCTGGAAATGAATGAGGAGCTGAGAGCAAGAGAAGGACGAGGGCAGTGTGGCACATGAATGGAGAAGGGGTAGAGAAACAGAGAGGTCCTAGTGAGGGGGAGATACTGATGCAATGATACTGTGATGGCAGGTAAATTGCTGGGACATCTGTATATGACAGGAGGAGCTGTACATTGCAAGCAGAACCTGTGAGTGCAGTTGTTAATGGGCTTGCGAGTATATATACTGGGGAGGGCATTGCATAGCAAGAGAGTCCTGATATTGCGGGTGTATTCTAATGTAATTGGGTCCTTTACGGTATACTTCGATATACGGGGTGCTTTTGGTATAGTTCGATATATGGGGGGTTTCTTTAGGGTATACTTCGATATATGGGTAGCTTCTCTAGGGTCCAGTGTGATTTCTGTGAAGATGAAAAATGGATTGCTGGTAGCTTCTGTATATGATAGAAGAATTGACTCGAGAGGAACCTGACATTTTCTGTCAACTGGGTTGTAGGAGACGTACAGATGGAATAGATAGTGGAATTGGGGAACGGATCCGGACATTTCACTGATACCCAGGTATGCGAGTGTAAGTATTTAAATTCACTGTAAAACTACCCTGAAAAATTTCATAGTCTTGTGCTACTCCTTGTTTGATATGTCACAATTAGGGAGATAAGTGAAACTGTGAAGAAATCCACACTGGGTGTAAATTTTCTTCGGATTGTCGAGTATGGTTGTATATCTTCTGCTTTGTGCTGCTAATATTACATTTGCAATTCTTAGTTTTGATTTTTTTAAGAAATCTCATAATTGTGAAATATTCAAAAATTCCTAGTCCTTTTTAGAGACAACTCGAATTATCCAATGATAGCCTAGTATGATCTTAAATTGCACAAGCACATCTAATTTGAGCCAAAGTATGAGTTCCAGATGTTCTTCTAGATAATTCTTTAGCTCATGGTCTCCATTAATTTTTCTAGCATCTACTCTTTCCACTGAAAATTCCACATTAATATTATCTACTGGGCCACTTCATTTCAAAACAATACTTATAGATAGAGAATATATATAGCATATACTGAACCTTCTTTTGAACAGATATACAACACAGTACGTCCAGTTTCCTCCTCTTCCCACCCCCTAACAAAATCCGCCCGCGCACGACATTTCTCATAACAACACTTTCAACTAACCACAACAACTACTTATCCTAACACATCGCCTTTTTCGTCGCTTTTCCTTCCAATAGCTATCTACACTTCCTGCCACCATGTCCGGTGATTCACTAACGCCACTGGAATCAACTCGCATAAAGCTCACCGTGGAAAAACCGTCAGATACCGAGCAGTTTGTCCAAGAAGACATCGTGATCGGTTGCAAGGTGTACGCCTCCAAGGATGGACAATATAGGCTTGCTGAGATCCTCCAGCAACACACAAAGAAGTCAAAGGTAGTATACTATGTTCATTATCAAGAATACAACAAGAGATTGGACGAATGGATTGGGGTAGATCGTATCGACTTCAAGCGTCCATTGATCTTGCCAGAGGTCAAGGCAGAAAAGAAGGAAGACAAGAAAGACAACAAGCTGAAGAAGAAGACTTCCAAGAACAAGAGCTCCAAGAGCCAAAAGACCTCGGAAGCCTCGACGCCGGTCCCTGACGACGGCACGAACGAAGATGTGATGGACTTGGACAATTTGAATGTCCAGGGTTTGAAGAGGCCCGGAGAAGAAGTCAACCGTGAAGATGAAATCAAGAAGTTGAGAACGAGTGGATCCATGATCCAGAACCACTCGGAAGTGGCCAGGGTCAGGAACTTGTCCACGATTATTTTGGGAGAACACATCATTGAACCATGGTATTTCTCGCCATATCCCATCGAGCTTACAGAAGAAGATGAAATTTATATCTGCGACTTTACATTGTCCTATTTTGGATCGAGAAAGCAGTTTGAGCGCTTCAGATCGAAGTGCTCCATGAAACATCCCCCAGGAAATGAGATTTATAGAGATTCAAAGGTGAGTTTTTGGGAAATCGATGGGCGCAAGCAGAGAACGTGGTGCAGAAACTTGTGTCTTTTGTCCAAACTCTTCTTGGACCACAAGACTTTATACTACGACGTGGATCCATTTTTGTTCTACATTATGACTATTCGTTCGGAACAAGGTCACCATGTGGTGGGTTACTTCTCTAAGGAGAAGGAAAGCGCAGATGGCTACAACGTGGCCTGTATTTTGACCTTGCCCTGTTATCAAAAACAAGGTTTTGGTAAGTTGTTGATCCAATTTTCGTATATGTTGTCGCACGTGGAAGGCAAGGTTGGTTCCCCGGAGAAGCCGTTGTCGGATTTAGGATTGTTGTCATACAGAGCCTATTGGATGGACACATTGGTCAAGTTGTTAGTGGAGAGAAACAGCCCTCTGTTGTACAGAAAGAACAACCCTAGAGTTGAGGAGGAGGATGAAGAAGGTTCGGCCACCCCCAAACCAGTCAATTCCAGTGAAATAACCATTGAAGAGATCTCCTCCATTACTTGCATGACCACCACTGACATCCTTCACACATTGACCACCTTGCAGATCTTGCGGTATTACAAGGGCCAGCACATTGTGGTTGTGACGGACCAAATCATGGCCATCTATGAAAAGCTCGTGAAAAAGGTCAAAGAAAAGAAGAAGCACGAATTGGACCCCACAAAACTCAACTGGACTCCTCCATTATTCACCGCTAACCAATTGAGGTTCGGATGGTAAAGAATTACGATTTACGATATGTATTATAGACAAAAATTACAGAATTATAACCTACCTGTAGCACAAGAACTAAATCTTGGGCGGAGAACATTATGTACTTTACTCATTCCAGAATGGAATCTACTTGAATTTTACTATAATAGTACATTCTTTCTATGTCAGTTAGGTCTAGATCAGAGATAGGATTTACACAAATATTACAATAGGCAAAGAAGAACAGTTAAAACTCTTCCGATATATCGTACATTTGTGATGCAATTAGTTCAACAATAAAACCTATGCCTCTAATACAATTTTATCAGGATAATTTATATTCCATCTGAATCATATGATAATCATTAATGACACCAGATACCTTAAAATACATATAATACACGCCAGAGCTCTCTTATTCAGTGCCCCATATCTTGATGCTCTTGTCGCCCTCACAAGTAATTAATCTCAATCCCAGCATGTCGAAAGCAGAAGCGTAGATTGGGGACTCATTAGAACCAGCTAATGGCAGCGATACCTCCTGTTGGACTAGGTCGCCGGAGACATAGTCGTAGAACTCCATTCGTCCGTCGTCCAAGCCCGCAAAGAGTTCATTGGTGCTGGGGTTGATGGCCATGGTGTTGATGATCTTGGAGTTGTCGGGGTTTCCGAGCTCGTTCAACAATTCTCCCCCTGGCAAGAGCCATTGCTTGATGTGGCCATCGGAGTCTCCCGATGCCATTGTCATTTCCTGGGGGTGCATAACCAACAGCCGGATGCTTTTGATGTGGTGAGTGATAGAAAGGGCAGTGGACTGTTTACGGAGGTCCCAGAGTCGAATGGTTGAGTCCATGGAACTGGTAATTACCTGTGGATCGCCTGCCTGGCTCTGAATAGATGTGATATCTCCCTTGTGGCCTGACAAGAGCATGGCCTGGTTTCTGGACCGGATGTCCCATACTCTTACCACGGCATCAGAACCACCAGTAAAAAGCACGTCCAACTCTGGATGAAGCGCCATGGCATAAATTCCGCCAACATGGCCGTGGTAGTTGCGGATCTGACACCCTGAGTCGGAGTCTGTCTTCTCCAAGTCCCAACATCTCACTGTTTTGTCTTCAGACCCAGAGAACAAATATGGGTGTTTAGATGACACCGCCAACGCCCGGACGCCCATTATATGGCCAGTTATTACGGCCTTCTGGGCCAGTGTGGCCAAATCCCACACTTTGATGTTAGAGTCGGCCGACCCCGTGACAAACCACTTGTTTGTTACAGGATCAACTGTAACAGACCGGACCCAGCCCAGATGACCTCCAGCAATGACCCTGAGGGGCTGCCAATGCCCAGATTTCGCCGCCTGTGTGTTACGGAGTCCACTTTGACTTGAATCTGTGCTCAATTCGCCGGTCTGGATTTCGTTTTCGTCCATTTCAATTGGGTCTTCTTCTGACTCTTCAGAGCCAGACTCTGAAAATACATCCTCATTAGCCCTTCCTACCATGTAGTCTAACTTTGTGTTGGTATACATGGCCTCACTGAGGGTATCTTGGGGTAAGTCTGTCTCATCGTGACTGAAAAAGCCTTTGCCATAAGCTTCTCTAAAGGTGGCCATTGGTTTGACTTTTTGTGATGAGCATTGAATTTAAATCCTAGATCGAACAGTGAGAACTACAATACTAAGCATTAGGAGTGGAAAGAATTGAAGTGTATAACAAGGAAGTACAGAGGTATAACGTTAAGATAAGGGTGGAGATATTATCTGTATCCGTTCAGACGAAAATAATAGATCAGATTGAATATAATAGCTTGAAGGTATTGCTATCAGTTCAACTAGTTCCAAGACAACCACTTGATGCTACTGCGTGAATTAACCACATTTGAAGATAATTTGTACTTCACGATCAGTTTGACGTTGTATCTGAGTTCTCTTGTTAATAATTGGAACATTTCATAAGCACTTTTGCCGAAATAGACTTCTCAAGACCCTGTTGATAAATTTGAACTGGTTTCTACAATTCATCATGTCCCAATTGCTGCTCATAAATCAGCTCTACTCTAAAATCACACAGTCCCAATGTACACTCAAAACAATTCAGATCATTCCCGGTGACGCTATTGAAATTGTAACAGCCGACAATGAAGGTAATCTTGACATAGGCCTCACGAAGAAGACATACTTGGCTATTTTCAAACAGAGCCACGATTACTGGCATGGAGATAATTCCCGAAGTTGTAACATGGATACATACTTGATGACCCTCGGATATTTAATCACTACAAATGAAAACACCACCATCATTGCACTTCACGAAAGAGTTACCAAAGAACTCTTTAAATCACACGGAGACGAGTTTCTCCGCAAAGAAATTGATACAATCAGCACCTATTTGGGTAGCCGGTTAAAGAGAATCAACAAGAGCTCGTCCCTTTGGTTCTTGATGAAGAAGTATACCTTGCTAATGATTTCAAAATACCCCGATCTTCTCCAAATCACTCTTGCCAGAATGCAGAGCAGTTGCATGATCCATTTTGCAAACTATTACGCCAACAATTATACTAGATGGTTTTTCCACATGGGAATCCTCGGAACCAGTGATGTCAATAGTGTAAAAGAGTTGGCACATTCCAATCTCAAAGATGTGTCATTGTGGACCTTACAAACCTCTGCATTGTTGAGCATTGCAGGAATCCGTCCAGAAAGCGTGTTTCAAGCATACAAAGACCTTGCCACTGATATGGAAAGTTGGCAGATTGAATTGAAGAGTCTTGAACCACCGCCCGCAAATACCCAATTTTCACTTAAGGAAATAGAAGTGCAATGGAATTGGCTAATTTCCATCCAATGTCCGTTTGCAACTCCATATATCACTTTATTGGATGCCCGAACTCAAATTGATGGTGAAGTTCGTAAGATGATAGCACTTCTTGACGACAAGATCAAATCGATTAGTTCTCAGGTAGGTACTCACGATTTGGGAGAAAAGAATAGCGAATTACTTGCAGTGTTAATCCAAGTTAAGAAGCATGTTGATCAGGAAACTTTAAACTAATTGGATATGATTCTGGACACAATTGTAGTATTGACTCGATGAAATAAATTTGAAGACGAAACATTTGAATAAATTCAGAGTAGTTTTGGGAGATTGAACGAGTTTATACTCCGATTTTGTCTTTTTTGAATAGAAATCTCATCTACGCATATATCTAACATAATATAATTCTACGTGAATATTTCAATATCGAGTCAACTAGCTATCAACCACATTTCTAGGTACAGGGCAAATATTTCAATTGCTAGCTATAAGACAAGCATATTGAGCAAAACTATCTTTATTTGCTTATAAATTACTCGTAGAAGCAATAACGGATTCCTTACTAATTATGGTAAATAACTTCTTCGTAGTCATCCTAGTGATTGCTGTGTTCTACTCTAACTGAACCCTAAATACCAATATATCACTTTGTATTCTCTCGATTATAAATACCCTCTTTTCCCTTCCTTCAATCTTACCTGTACTCATATTAATTCGTTGCTCATTATTCTCGCCTTTCTATATTCCATCCTCTGTTCTCACGATATTCACTATATATTCACATCATCACCATGTTGAAGATCCGCCAACTCCAGAAAAAGAAGCAAGCCGAGGCGGAAGCCGAACGCAGCTCGTCTGCCGAAGGATCACCAGCCTCCGAAATCATTACCAAAGTCACCCCGGCCCAGATCAGGCTCCAAAAAGACATCACCGAACTCGATCTACCAAAGACCATATCCATCAACTTTCCTGATCCCAACGATTTCTTCAACTTCTTTCTTCGTATTTCGCCACAGCAGGGCTATTACAGAGGTGGCCACTTCCAATTCCGGGTGGAAATCAGCAACAGCTATCCTATGGAGCCTCCTAAGATCAAGTGTCTCCAGCAAGTGTACCACCCCAATCTCGACTACGAGGGCAACATCTGCCTCAACATCCTTCGGGAGGACTGGTCGCCGGTGTTGAACTTGAACTCGGTTTTGATCGGATTGAACTTCTTGTTTCTCGAGCCCAATCCCAACGACCCATTGAACAAGGAGGCGGCCAATGTCTTGGTGAGAGACAAGGGCGACTTCAAGCGCAACGTGGCCATGTCCATGAGGGGACAGAGCGTGGGATACCACCAGTACAGTTACGTGTTGGAGTAGATGGTTGATATGAAAGAGGAGATTAAGAGATTGGGAGTACAGAGAAGTCAAGAGACAAAAGGCTTGTCTTCTTCTTGGACAGAGAAAAGATTGAGACCGTTGATTGCTAATATGGACGACGATTATGAACTGGCTTGAAATATGCCCTGCGCTTTAAGTACCGAAAGATGCAGAGCTAATGAGACGAAGAGAAGGAGAATTTCGAAAGAGATGAAATTATTTACATGCTTTGGAGAAGAAAGCGGAATTGCTATTGCACCAAAGAGATAGATCGATGAAACGGGACTAAATGGTTTATAGGAAGATACCATTTGAAATTTCTGCACTATTTTTGCTATACTACTACTCATCAATAACTCTAAAGCACTCTAAGATTGATTCTAATTTATTTGAAGTATTAGCAGCACTGCAAAAGTTACGGTCGAGGCCATATACTGACATATCCAGTATTTTCATTGAAAGGCATGGCCGACAATACTATTAACTAGTCTAGGATTGCTTTGCCTGTTTTCTACAATTTGCATTATCAATTTATATTACAGATTCCTGATTCCTTCTAAAATATGCACGGGTCTGGGCCGAGTGTGTGAATAAGAGCCGAGTCTTATTAATCGAGTGCCCTGTGACCCGACCCGATGGACCAAACTCGGAATGAATAGATTAACCCAAAAATTTGTAGATAATCAGAAGAGATTATCGTATGCAGCGTTCGCGGACGTACCGACAGAGCGAGGAGAAAGAACAGATAGCTAAATGTAGTTGGATTAGCCATACAGCTATGAGGATGTATTAGTAGCCAGGACAGCAAAACCCGAAATGAGTCGCAATTGTCAGAAGCTCCAGTGGATATCATCATATTGCGAAATAGCATTAAGCTAGCAGAAGTAATTCGTTGTTAAGAATTGAATCAAGTGAAAATTGTTCTTAGCACAGTTACCATGCATCTCATATTGTGATTCTGTTGTGATGCCGTTCAACTTCAGTGGTCAGGAAATAGCTTAATTGTCCTCAATTAGCGAGTATCTGGTAATAACCGTGAGACTCCAGAAGTCATTAATTGTCGAGAGTGAGCAGAAATTTAATTATGCGAGCCATATTGAAATAGTACTCAAGCTTCAACCTTAGGTTCGAGTCTAACTTATTATAAGCATTAACATGCATCTGAAATTGTCTGCGAGACTCAAGAAGTCATTAATTGCCAAGCCTGTCACGTACGAAGTAAAAATTGTAGTTCAGAATAGTCTCCAGTATCGTCCTTAATATTAACTCCACAACCTTAACGTATTATCGGAGCCTCCACTGACAAAAAGACACCGCATCTTCTGTTCGATAGCCTTCATTACGCCAGCATGTACCTCCTGCTCCGTTTTCTTCGATTCATCGCTTTCATTCACCTTGTCGAGCTTGAAGCTGGCAAATTCCAAGTCATTGATGAAGCCCTCGTGGCCACTCAACGTCCGAATGCAACGGACCTTTCCGCCCACATTGAGGCCGTCAAGGTCCCAGATCTTGATGGTCTTGTCATCGCCTCCGCTGAAGATAAAGCGGCCATTGGGATGAACGCTGATACTCTTGACCCACGATTGGTGACCCACCAAGTCCGCCACCAACCATGCCTGCGAATTGTTAACCTTGGCGGGCAATGGGTGGCGGTGGGGCACTAACACTGGAGGCGGCAAGAGCCAGAGCTTGATGGTGGTGTCTCTGCTGGCAGTGATGCAATATTTGTAGCCCAACATCTCTGTATATACAGGGTCCGAAACGAGGTCGAGGGAGATGCTGGGGAACAACGTGAGGTTGTCTTTGAGGTACTTGTCTAGGTAGAAATTGGCAGTCAATGGCAAGAAACGGACTGCCTCCACCACGTGGTTGTGGCCGATCATGAGGGAGAGACCAGTGCCTGACTCGGCATGGGATAATCTGGCCGACTGGTCATTTGAGCAAGTGACGATGAAGTCGCCCAAATCGCTCTGTTTGACCTGGTCCAACAGGATCTTGGAGTTGATGCTGATGACGTCGATGTCACGAACCCACTCACTATGTCCCACGAAGCTCTTGAGACAGAACCCGTTGGACAAATCCCAGATCTTGACTGCCTTGTCTCGGGACACGGAGTAGAGCACATTGGGGTTGGTTTGCGAGAAGCAGATGGCCAGAATGGTGTGTTCGTGGCCGGTGAGCGTGCGTATGTGCTTGTAGGTCGAGCCGTTCCAAATCTTGATCGACAAGTCGGAGGAGCACGAGGCTAGCAAGTAGGAGGAAGCAGACGAAAGGGTGGTGGCGATGATGGAGGCGGGTCCCGAGGACAAATCCACAGGCTGTCGCGACCACGCTAACTTGTTGACGCCCCTGGTGTGGGCTTTGAGGATCTTGTCGGGAATAGAGCTCTCGTCGTTGACCAAGCTCCATACTATGATGGAGCCGTCACTGCACCCAGCAAGCACCACCGGGAATTGTGGGTGGATGGCGGCGGTCTGGATCATTTGGTGGGCCTGGGTGGCGAAGGACTTGGCGCAAGACGAGGGCAACCAGTTGATCTTGTCCTTGCTGATGGAAATGGCACCAGAGCCGCCATTGGCATGGCCCAAGGCATTCAGTGAATCGATGACGGTCCGGAGGTTGGACACTTCGTTTTCTAGATCAATGATCTTGCGCTGGAGCCGCAAGACCGTGGACCACTTCTTTTCCAAGTAGTTAGCCACCACGTTGGTGTTTTCTTCGATGGAGGCGATGGGGATTCTGAGTGACTCCAGGAGCTTGGAGAAGGTATGTTGGTCATTTTCTGCGAGAATTGGCTCAAGATACTGGAGGATCGCCTTGTTGAGCTCGAGCTGCTGACGCTCCGTGAGGATTTGCGATCTGTACATGGAAGGGGGCGCCAGAGGATGGAGGAGAGGGTGAGTTTATAGGTAGAGCTTGTGACAACAAGCGGTCACGTGACTTAGGATTGAATAATGAAGATGTATGGACTGTTCAGATCGTTCTTTCGGTATAGTATAGAGCTGACTTGATAGAACAGAACTAGGGGAAGAGAATGGAAGTGATTTGGACCTAACTGGACACTTTGGGAATTTGTTGTGTGTCCTTATGATGAATATAATGTTATGATAAAGAACCTGCCAAAACGCGTGAAACGGAAGGAAAGGAAGATTGGAATGGTGATTAAGTGTTGGTGGATTAGACACTAAGTAACTGGCTTTGGTCCAGGTTAGCTGGAATTGGGGCCTATTAAAATTGTTTGTGGCAAGTTAAGAAGAAAGCCGGTAGGCTAAGCACATACAAATAATAGAGTTGGTACAAGTTAGATAGAATGCATTGAAGTCACTATAGCTTGAATATTATCTATGAAATGGAAAGAGTAGGAAATCAGCGTAATAAATCATTTTAATAGCAGTAAAATACGCTTTTTGAAGATTTAATCTTCATAATAATTGGTTTGGAGAAGCGTTATCATTAACTCGTAAAGGAATATACGGGAATAGTCTAAGGTCAATTCAGATTTAATATGTAAGCCTTTCGGGACAATTCTTAATATCTAGAATTCATGTTGGTGTCCCACTCATATATGAAGTTAATAGCCATCGAGTCACATCAGGATGCTACTTTCACCCTTTAATGTTCAAATGTCAAATATATAGTATACACTGGAATATCTATGCGATATAGTACTCTATGAACAATGCTAAAATTCAGTTCTCACAATCTCATTCTCTTATCCGTAGTACCAGCACTCAGTTGAATGTTTGGTCTCTCCACTGTAAACAACTAGTCATTATATTTAGTGTCTTTTTGATTAATTTCGTTCACTTACTCTTCAAAGCGGCAAACCGTGCCTTCAAAGAGTCAAACTCCGCTACCTCACGGGCCGCAGCCGAAATTGGTTTTGCCTTTGTTACTTCTGCTGCCACTGGGGCCTCCAATTCCGCGATACCTCCACTGGGCTCGTCATCGTCGTCATTTCCATTGTCAGTGCCATTCTCAATTCCATCTTCACTGTCAGTTCCCTTTGGAACAGACGCAGCAAGTGCCGCTCTTTCCTCATCCAATCCAGAATAAGGCGCTTCGTAGGCCCGGGCAATCTCGCACAAGTAAAGGTTTACCAAATTGTCCTCTGGAGGCTCCACCAGACACCGTTTGACGATCTTTTCGGGCACTTTGCCGTTTGAATTGTCAAGGGCCTGTTTACCGAACTCAGGCCCATACTTGTGTATCAAAATATCACGGATGGTGGCCATTTCCTTCAACTCGGAGTACGAGGCAGAGAAGATAACCGACACCACTGCCTCCAAGATGTTTATGTCACAGGTGGTTCTGGCAGGATCGACAATAATGGAGATTCTGGCAAGAAGGAGCTCGCAATATAGCTCGAGGAACTCCAACAACTCGATGTAGATGTCGTCCCGAATGATGTTTTCCACTCTGATCTTAGCACTGGTTTCCTTGCCCTGTTTGAGTAGATCAGCCAATTGGCGCCGTTGTTGCTTTGTGAGGGCCAATTTCTTCTCCTGAATGAACTTGAGCTTGCTGATTGCCACTTTGAGGTATGTTTTGAGCCTGGCAATGGTGGCCTGGGAGGGTGGGGGAGTCATGCTGTTAGAGAGTCTTGTGGAGGATGATCTGAGAATTCGTGATAATGGGTTTGAAAAATTGTAGAAACGATGATCTAGGTATATCTATCAGCAATTGAGATATAGCTTGGACCAATTGATTTGTAATTATAATCTTAGCAAGAAAGTGTGATCTAGTTCACTTTATCTCTGGATTGAACTTGGTGGATAGTGTAGATCAATTGCAAGCTACACGACCAAAATGATAAGTGAACTAGTGAAGAGAACTAGTGGAATAGAAGAGTAGTGAATTGGAACTTTAGATCGAGTAGTAGGCAAGTTGAAAGTGGCATATAAACAGGTTCTACTGTAGTTCATAGCGGTTTCAACTGCGGCTAGTTAATCAGTATCTACACTTAATCTGGTTATGGCAAAATTAGTATATATGGGTACAATGCACGAGTGAAAGGCTCGAACACAGTCCACTATGGTTCGTTACACATTACACCGTTCCGGCCTATTATTAGTTCGACTCCACAATAGTATGGTTGTGAACAGGAGTTCCCTTCACTAAGATGTCGACTTCGTCCTCGTCAAATCCGGCGCCAGCATTGTCTTCTGTTCTGGAGACCTTCTTCAAAGTACAACACTGGATCTCCTTGATCCATTCGTCCTGGAAAATGTCGTCCAATGTGGCTCTTTTCTTGGGATCAATCTGCAACATCTTGTGAATAATTGGTCTGGATGCATGTGGCAACAACCGCATTAATCTATATGGTCCATGTATCTGTTTGTGCGATGCTCTTCTCTTGGGAGCATCCTTATCGGCGGAGGCGGATGCGGCGTGAGGTTCAGGCGCAGATGGGGCTTCGGACTTCTTCAGTTCTGTGAACTTGCTCTTCATTTCGTTCTTGGCCTTTTCGTACTGCTCGATTTGGTTGTCGATGTCCTTCAATTGTGTCAAAATGGCCTGGACCTGTTCTTCAGTCAATACTTCCACGTTCTCAAGGTTCTTCTTGAGCTTGTCCTCCTTATCCTCTTTGTCGTCCTTTTTGTCCGTGTCTTGTTTTTCGTCGACTCCGTCCATCTTGTGGTCTTCGTCAACGTTTTGGGTGCCCTCTTCAGGGGCATTCTTCTGTTCTTCCAAGAGTTTCTTCTTCTTGTTCAGTCTGACAATAGTATTCTTCAATTTCCTTTGTTCAAGCAAAAGCTTGTGGCATTCGTTACTCAAGTAGTAGTCGTGGAAGTTGTCGTCCTCGTCGGCAAACAACTTGAAACTATTGTCCTTTTCGGGATTGGGGATTTTCCAGGGGAATCTCTTCAAAGTCATGCAGCAGTAGATGATGGCGATGGACCACAAGTCTACAGGTTGCGGGTTGTAAGAGTTGGAGTTTTTGAGCACCTCGGGTGCAAGGTAAGGGTCTGAACCAACAATACCCTGGCAGTAGTGGATGCTCTCCTTGTTGCCGTACTGGTCGTAGGGGTACTTGAAAATTACGGCACTGCCAAAGTCGATAATTTTGAGGATACCGTCGGTGGTGATGACACAATTATCCAATTTCAAGTCTCTGTGGGCCAAACCAAGGCCATGCAAGTAGGCCACACCATTGAGGATTTGCTTCAAGCAGCAGTTGACCTCCTGGCGGCTCATCTCGCCGCTCATGACCACGGCAAAGAAATCGATGGGTGCGTACTCCATGATCTCGAAGTAGCGGTTGTTCTCGAGGATGATGTCAATCGTCTTGATGATGTTAGGGTGCTTGAGGGTGGAACCAATGCAGTACTCGGCCGTGCATTTTCTGGTGTAGTCCTTGAGCGATTCGGTGGAGCGACGGGGGCGGAACTCCTTGACAGCGAAGGTCTTACCGTCCGATGGCCGCACGATCAATTTGACCGAGCCGCCGGCACCGCTGCCCAATTCCTTACCAATCTTGCCGTACTTCTTGACCAATGGGGAGTTGTCATCGGTGAAGGGGTCGCGGTTCAGGGACTGGTGGGTGTTAGAGGCGTTGTGGAGAAACTGGGACGAGGTCTGGTTGATAAGATTGGCTAAGGACGTGGACGATGGGTCTCTGCTGGTTGCGCCGAGGCCGGGGCTGCCCGGGCCTGAGGCGGTGGACGCCATGATGGGGGCCGAATGCAAGTTGTTGGAGTAGGGGTGGTCGGTCTTTTTGGAGTTGGAGGTTTTCTTGGTGGGCTTGAAGAAGCGCTTGAGCTCGGCCATGGAATTGGACTTCATGAAGGTATGGTTGGAGTCCTCCTTGTTGAGCGTGTGGTGGATCGGCTGGGGCGAGTGGATGGGGGTTGTGGCGATGGAGTGGTGGTTGGAGCCGGGCGACTGGGCCAGGTGCGACAGACTGGGGGTGTGGCGGGCATTGGCCAAGTTCTCGAACGACGGGTGGCTGGAGTGGGGCGTGCGGGCGGCGGCCAACGAGGGGTCGTGGTTGGCGGTGCCGGTGGCATGGTGGGCGTGGGGGTCACCGGAGTTGGTCAAGGTGGGCGAAGCCAACGAGTCGGTCGACTCGTGCTTGCCAATGTGGAAGCCTAGGAAGGACTTACGCGTGTGGGAGTGGTTGGAGGTGGAGGGCACGAGGTCCTCGTCAGGAGCAGGCGACTGCTTGAAGTGGTTGAAGAGCTTGAGCTTGTGTTTGTCTGGCATGGCTGGGGATGGTACAGGAGATCAGATTAAGGCTGTGGGGCGGTGGATGGAAGAGACGGCGGGGAGACTGTGGAGTGGCAGCCTGTGGGCGTCAATTGGGTCTATGGTGAAACTGTGCGAATGGCAACAGAGTGAGATCAGGCACAGTATTTGAGGGAGTTGGGGCAACAGTTGATGTTAGAAACAGCTAGCACAACGGTGGCAGCGGCAGTGGTACCCGAGTGTATGGAAAGTAGTCAGGATATGGCCGGGGGGCGCTTTGGGCCGGAATAGTGGGAGGTTCTTGCAAAGTCTGGCGGTGGAGGAGACAGTTTGAAGAACTGGCAATGGCGGAAAAGTACAGCGACAAAGGGACGTGGTGGGGCCGATGGCGGGCAGGTGGCGGTGGCGTGGGATGACGGTGGTGCAGTCGGCGGGCCAGGAGAAGAGAAGCCGCCTGGTGCAAGGAGGAGAGGGAGGAGGAGGGAGATGATGAGGAATGAAGCCGTGGAGTGGAAGTTGCGTAGACCAATGGGCGGCTGCGGTTCGTGCGAGGGCGGCACGTGACCGGGGGAGGATGGGGCGATCACGGAGAGAGGGAATGGAGGGGTGCTGGTGGTGTGGTGGGAGGACGGAGTTGGCAAGGTGCTGCGTGTGGTGGAGTGGAGTGGTGAGGTAAGTTGTGGGAAGAGAATTGGCGAAATGGGCGTGGAGGGTGTGTTTTATTCGGAGTTATTTGCGTGTGTTCTGGAGATTCTGGGCCACGGCTACGGCGCGCGCTACGAGAGCCAATGCTAGAACATGTATTACTACGAGCACAGTGGGATGGAAAGGGTAGATGGTATGGATCCAGGCTCCAGGGGTCGGGGCTGCGGTGGGGCTGCGGTGGGGCTTCCAGTGGGGCGTCGGCTTCCAGTGGGGCGCAGGACGAGTGTTTGCCATGAGACGGCGTGCGAGGTGGGACAATCAGCCGGGGGTGGTGGTGCAGTGGATGGGGCGATGGAACAGACAACGCAGGAGAGACGATTGGACCGAGACGATTGAGTTGCGGAACAGACGACAGAAGATAGGTCAGTAGAGGCGAGACAGACGGTGCAGGGTACAAGTGGATAGGGGCAGAACGGGCCATGGGCGTGAGGTGGTGGTTTCTGGAGCTAGCGAGAGCCGCGCGATTTAGCGAGACATCTCGCGACAGCCATAGCGAGCAAGTGACAGGGCAATTGCGATGCATCCAATTCCATGGGCATACAACCGAGAGAGAAAGGCTCTTTTGAAGGATCCGCTAGGCCAGGACTTCTAGACAAATGGTGGTCCTAGACAAGCAACGTAGTCCCGCCAATCGGTCTGGACAAGTAGTATCATCCTAGACTAACAGGATTAGTAATCCACTATCCTCTCACTTAGCATGCCCCTAGATAGAATTATCAGAGGCCATCTGGACACCAGTCGGATAAAGCCAGAAATCGTCCCCACTTCAGTCCACCCTTCAACTAAGCTTCCTTACTAATTATTCAACTTCTTGATTGTTCTCGGTCTTGTCTAGCATGTCTTGATTGCGGCTTGCCTTGACTTACCCCACATTTTTCACTCAAATTAAACCCAACTCTATATTCTTTCCTTTGCTGTCATGCTCTTTGCTCGCTTCAATACTACCATTTCTTTTGTTGCATTCCGTCCTTCCTTCTTCACTAATACAGTCCTGAAATTCCTCAATTAACTTCCTCATTTATTCTTTAGCATACATGTCATGTAGACTTCAAATATCTGCAGTTTATTCTCCGGGCTATCCTTCACGTAGTTTCTCCCTTTATTTCTCCTCCTGCTCGAAAGCAGTACCCCGAATATGCTTCTGGCGCTCGGGAACCGTTGGCCTGGAGCCCGGCTTGCTGTGTCTCTGCTCATTCTCTTCCTTTCTCCGAATACTCTGCAATTCCACGCTCTTGATCTCCTTGGCCTTCTTAACAGTAATTGGAATATGACGGTGTCTGGAAATACGTCTGATCTCCGGCATGTGCTTGTATCTCTCCTTCAACGCCGCATCGTACTCCAACTTGTTTCTCTGTCTGGTAGACTTAACTCCGGCCCTGTCGGACGCATTGGTCCTCCACAAACGGATATTGGTGTCATCACTGCCACTCAATATGTATCTAGAATCGGTGGTGAACTTGACATTGAACACCCTTTGCATCCGCTTGGTGTGGTAGATATCTCTGGAGTGGCCTTCACGCACCCTGAAGATCCGGATGGTCCTGTCGTAGGAGCCCGTCACCACCTCTTCTCCCGTAGGCAGGAAATCCACGTCCATCACGCCGGCAACGTGGTCCTTGTACACGTTGATGGACTTGTTGAGGTGTCTCATGTCCCAGAGGTACGCGTTGTGATCCTCGCATGCACTGGCAAAGTTGAACGCCTCCATGGGGTTCCACGCAAGGGCGTTGGTCCGCAAGCTGGTGACTACCTTCTGGATGGGCGAGGTTGTACGGAGATCGTACAACACAATCGAGTTGTCGGAGCCCGCAGATGCTATGATGTTGGTTTCCGTCTTGTTGAACTTGACGGTGTTGACGTTATCGGCACCCCACGAGAGGTTGCTGACGTAGCGGGTCCGGTTCATGTCCCACAATTGGATGGCGGCTCCACCCGTCACAAACGTCTCCTCATCCCGGTGGTGGTCCACGCCCTTGAATGCATGCTCACCAAGGAAGGTCTTGACAAGGCCCTGGTCCTTGGTGTCGTAGATCTGCTCGTCCGTGATGTTGTGGTTGAACTTGTCTGTGTTGACCGACCACAACTTGATGGTCTTGTCGTCTCCACACGACAACATGTGTTTGGAGTCGGGCGTCACAACGAGACCCGACACCATGCCGTAGTGTGCCTTGAAACTGATGGTTTCCTGGCGGGAAGTCAAGCTCCAGTACTTGATGACACCGTCACCCGATCCGGAAGCCACCTGGTTCGTGGTGGCGAAGTTTTTGGCGATCGAATACACTCCATCACGGTGACCATCTCCTAACTGACCCACGAAAGGTTGCGCAAACATGCGCTCCAATTTGGTAGCAGTCAATGCTTTGGTGTATTCTCTCGATCTCTCGAAGGGATGGAGGGCCGGGTTCAAGTTTCTTGGGAGGGCGGACTCTTGTGTGTTTCTGACGGGCACGTAAGTGTCCGAAGACCTACTGATGGTCTTGATTTTCATGGTAAAAGCAGCTGGAAAGTCTCAAAAAAAGGGAGATAGGATTTTCAGTATGTTTCAAACTGTAATGACGTCTTTCTCTGTGGTCCGAAGGACTTTGCGTGCACTGGAGCGTTGTTTCTTGGTAAAGGAAGGTAATACTGAAATTTTATCTCATCTGGTCGTGCACTTTTCAGATGCCCTATAGTGAGATGAGGTAGATACTGAAGCAGCAACAAAAGAACGAAGGAAGAAAGAAGAGAGGGAAGAAGAAGGAAGTTGAGAAGGAAGTTGTAAGGGTTTGTTGCTTGAGAATTATTTCTTCTGTATGAAGTTTGCCTTCTCTTGCAATTAAATTATTAAAGAATTAAATTATATGAAGGAGGACTGAGATTGAGGAAATATAAGTAGAGAATTTACTAGGAATTGGATCTATGGAGCTACAAAATGAAATCAATGTCCTGAAGGGATTGGCAAAATATGGAAAGGATGATATGAGAAAAACTATTATTCGGAGAAATTTACATTGGATCTATTGGTTATGGGAAAATAGTATTGTAGATATATTCGAACGATATGATCACTTTTTTGGAGTTAGTATCTATGGAATATGAATAGAATTTATATGGGCGACTAATCTATAGATTGAATAATTTAGTCATTAAATGGAAATTGTATATGAATTTCCATTATGCCTCGTTGCAGCGCTATTTCCTTATACCAACACCACCCAAATCCTCTTCATCTACATAGCTACATATGGCTTCTATATTTACATTATGGCTGTATAAATTATTAGAGTGGGGTGAAGACCGCTTGGCAACGTCACCATTCCACCTCAAACACCAGTCCTGCTAATGTTTCGGTTCTTTGAATCAAGAATATTCTATAAGTGAGCTTCGGAGCAAGGTCGTAGCAAAAACTCAGGAAATGCATCAAGCTGTGAATAGAAATGGCCGGGACTCGGATCACAAGGTGATGTCCAAGATCAACCCAACGTCATCCACATTCTCCTTGGATATGTCCTCCAAAAAGGGCAACAAGTCCAACAACTCGTTGTCGTGGGTGTCGCTAAACCAACTGGAAATGGGGATGGAATGCTGGGGGTGGAATATATATGAGGCGGGAGAGTTGTCGATGATGATGGACTCGCTCAAAGGCCGTCCGATCTGAGACAAGTTCTTAATGAAGTTGCCCTGGTAGTTGTAGCACGAGTCACGGAACAATCTGTGGTGGACGGACTTGTGGATGTCCAACTTGTCTAGCAAGGGGTCGCCGTACTTCAGCACCGACGCGGTGAATACCACCACCTCGTACCACTTGCCCACCTGTCTGAGGAACTCGTCCACGCCAGGGCGCTTTATCACGTACACGTGGTGCACCTGGTTGTCGATCTCGACGGGAATGACAAAGTCGGCCGTCCGCAAGTACTTGAATGACGAGTGGACCAACGTCTCGTCCAAGTCGAGGATAAGGCACTTCTTGTTGCCGTACTTTTTGCTCTTGTGGCCGAGGAGGAACCCGGTCTCGGGGTTGAACGCCTGGCCCTCTTGCATGCGCGTCAAGTCGAGGTACGACTCCTCATCGAGGTCGTCCTCGTACTCTTCGTCGTCGGAGTCTTCGGGACACGCCTTGGCGTCGTCGCCCGCGAGCTCGCGCGCCGGCTTGCTGTCGGTGGGCGTGTTGTTGGACTCGTCGTTGGTGTTGGTGATGGTGTCGGTCTCGTTGATGGAGTGGTCCTCGTCCAAGAGGTCCTTTTTGGCGCTGGCGGCGCCGGCGCCGACGGACGACTCAGGAGCCGTCGTGGCGTCGGTGGTTCTGCCGTCGTCTTTGGCAGTGGACCGCTGGTGGTTCTTGGATCGGGCGGCGCCGGTTTGGGCAGCGCCGTGGCCACCCAGGCTCTTTTTGGTGCTGGCGGCCGTGGACGCCAGCTTGTCGTGGGCGTCGTCGTTGCTGTCGACGGAGCAGCACAATAGGGAAGATATTAACTTGTCCATGGTGTCCGGACCGGCGGTTTTGACCTGAGATGGGAAGGAAGGGGCGAGATAACCGGAAGCACCACAGAGACGGGGGGGAAGGGGGCGATGGCGTCTGGGGCAGGGAGATGAAGGGAGGTTGAGGAAGGCAAAACAGACTGTGTGAGCTCCCTGTTCTTTTTCAGAGCGCGGCGTGCCCGCACCGGAAACCTGGAGCTAGGCTGAAGGCTGGCTACAGAGAGCGAACAGAGAGAGACAGAGAGACAGGGAGAAGGAGAGAAGAGGAACTACGGGAAAAGAGAGGAGGTAGAAATGGCAGTTGAGAGTGGAAGCGAAGCGCAGGTCTGGATAGAGTATGGAGAATGGGCGGATTAGCGAGAATGGAGAATGGAGAATGGAGAACGCAGCTTGGACCGCAAGCATTAGTGAGGTAGACGTCTCTATGGTGCGGCCCTTTTGCCTGCCTGTCTGGCTGTTCCTGGGAGGCCAGGCCCGTGGAAATAGGGAGGAGCTAGGGAGAATGTGCAGTGAATTTTCACTTGCGCGAGGGAGCCCTGGGCGTCACGTGGCGTGAGTCATGGAGGGAGAGAGGAGGACGATGGATAAAGAGAAGGAGGAAGGAGGATGAAGGGAGGGAGGGAGACCTGAAGAAGAGAGACCAGAAAAAGGGTGTGTGGGCTTACTGCGCTGGAAGTGGTGGAGAGGAGGCGATTGTAGGGAAGAAAGAGCATCAAAGACGAGGGTCTGGCGACGGATTCGTTCTGGAGCGAGCGTCTGGTGAAAGTGCGACTGCGGGAACGACGAGCGCCGTGGGAAGCCGGGCCGTGCGTGTGGCCCTAGCGAGCACGGCGGGAGTTTCGGAGAGGCTAACACTAGGGGCTGGAGAAGGACGGATTTCCATGGGAGGTGAAATGGCCGGCACGACGCGCTGGAAACGGAGAGGTCGTTCCATGCAGCGGCGCAAGATAGGAAGCGGAGGAGGAGAATAGGGAAGAGGAAGATGGCGGTGGAGGGAGCTGAGCATCGGAAAACGAGCACCTTGGAACGAGCAAGAACCGAGAAACTGAGACCGAGCTAGACCCGAGAATTCGAGAGAGAGAGCCGAGAAGACCAACGAGGACCACATGCGAGAAGCAGAAAACGAAGATAGACAGACATACAGAAGCCTGGACACAGGTGTAGATTTCACCGCAGCCCGAGGCATCCATAGAGCGACATGGGCTTGCTGCACTGTTCCTATTATTCGACAAGTTCTCGATTCTAGACGGACCGAGTCTCGCCATTCCTCGGTACGTCTCGGTAACGGAAATGGCAAACGCAAACGACTGTGGGTGCAAAAGGCCGTTAAAACTTCTGGGCCGGGCCTCCCAGGCCCTCTCGTGCAACTATTTACGGGTCCTGTGGGCCCAGTCTGTCGGCCAGAGCCAACAGGACTCGAAATCCGGGGTAGCTGGGCCGTGGAGCTGAGCTTGTGTGGAGCGACCGTCGTACCACATTCGCAGCTGGTTGGCGACGGTCTCGAACAATCAGCAGTCCTGTGGGGCTTTGGTGCCTCCAGACTGTCCACATGTCCAGAAACGGCGGTGTAGCCCTGGCAGGCGCAACTGGCCCAAACCGGCCGGCTGTGTGATCTGTAGAACCACAGGCCATTGGCCAGGCTGGTAAGCACATGCTATGGATTGGAGATGGAAATGTGGAGTAGACGGCGTAAAAGACGTAGGTATGAGATGGGGATGGGACGTTGTGGGTCAAGTTTTGTGGTATTGTGCTTTGGGAGATCCGTGGAAAATGGAGAGGTAAATGGAGAGGTGCTTGGAAAGAAAGTGGGAAAGTGGCCACAAGAAGACGTCAAAGAAATGTTTGCAGTACTACAAATGCAGTAGCTGCTTGTACGATTGGTTGCACCTTGCTATTGGTACGGTTTTCTTTTTTTCCAGTTACTTTATCTAATTGCTAAATCTGTCAATAATTTCACACAGAAAATTGAAAAATGTGAAAAAAGTGAAAATATTGAAATATCAAAATATGATCGTACACATTAAATTAAATTTACCGGAACGATACTGGAGCTCTTCATACGTGTAGTGGGCCCGCTCCACACGTCAACGCATTAGTTCCTGGCGCCGTTGGCTCCAGAGTGTATTGTCTTTGTGCTTCGATTCTTCCTTTTTGTGACTTCTGTCAACGACTTAAGCTGACAAATCACATCACGTGATAAGATATCTACAGGCCTCTACTATCTGCTCTTTGCCACTATCATTCAGGCCCCTCTTCGGTGCCAACAAACTCTTTCCACCTTCTGATCTGTCTCAGCGGCCTTAAAATCATGTCCGGTGAAAATTGCGCTTCAAACCCCCGAATAAGCGGCCCAAATCGCTCCATTTCGAGTCCAGACTCCCCATTTCTATTGAGCTCAGACCAACCGAAGCGCCCATCTACGCCACTAGACTGGAACCAATTGGCCAACCTTCCCTCGGATATTCTTCTTTCCATCTTGAACCGACTTCCTGTGGAGTATGTCCAGGAATTTCTCCTATATCTTCCTGAAACCAGACAGCTAGTGATCTCCGAATACTATCATGAACTCCACTTCGTGGTGTCGCCTTCTCGACGGCCCTATGTCACGTCGTTATCGCCAAAAAAGAGAGATTATTGCACCTACAAAACCTACTTTGACATTTCCCAATTCCTCGACTCCAATCCCGAAATAATACCCCATAAACTCTTACTAGTCAGCGGAGGAGACTTCCAATCTTTGGCGAATTTAATGACAAAATACAGGGCCAGATTCTCACAAGCTCCCGTTCTTGACATAACCATCGATACCCATAAGTTGACTATTCTGGACTTCGAGCTCTTGCTCTCATTTCCCAACCTCAAGAGGCTTCATTTCTCAGGCATTGACATGTCAAATGTCCGAAAATACCTACAAACTCTGGATACATTCAGGTCCCATCCGGCTCTAGAAGACATAATTTTCTTGGGACATTCCATCGGGTCCTGGAAGAACATTGCATTTCCTCCAAGTTCTCTTCATCTCGACATATCCTGGACTAAATCCGACCCCACCACAATCGACATACCCAGTACGATTACCGAATTATATCTCAATAATGCCGGCGTGAGTCTGGAAAACTTTCTGCTAGTCAAATTTCCTCCAGGTCTCAAGACCTTGATGATGACCTACAACAAGTTGGAGACTTTCGATCTACTGGCACTTCCCCCATCTTTGGAAACCATTGATCTTTCTTTCAATGGGATTCAATGGATAACCGGATCCAAATGGCCCGATTCCCTTAAATCCATATTTTTGGCAAGCAACCACCTTAGGGACGAAGAGCTACAACAATTAACCCGGATTCCTTGGCCCTCACAGTTAAAGCGTCTTTCGGTGGAGGCCAATGCATTTACCGACTTAAGGAGTCTTGGAAACTTACCAAATCTTGATTGGCTAGATATTGGGTTGTCTGAAATCCGTGGTTTCGAAGGATTCGAATTTCCAGCCAGTTTGAGGTACTTGAGAATGGGTAGCTGTGAAAGAATACAGTGGCCCCCAAGTTTGGATCTGGCACCAGCTGTGTCAAATGAAGCGGAAAATAGCTGGAGAAATGTCGAAGAATATCGTTTGGAATTTCCACCGTCACTACTCGAACTAGACCTAATGTCTTGTCGCATCACCTCACTTCATCAATTTGCATTTCCACCTAGTTTGGCCAAACTAGGCCTTTCAGGCAACAAGATCACCAATCTCAGCTCTTACGAAGACGCGAAGTACTCTTGGAAACAACTCGAGAGCCTTAGTGAACTCGATCTTTTTAGAAATAACATTTCAAGTTTGGACAATTGGATTCCTCCACTGTCCCTCAAATTGCTCGATCTTGGCAATAATAAGCTCCGTGCACTCGAAGGAAACCCCTTGTTTCAGCAAAGATTCGAAGAATCCACTGCCGGACTTCGCTATATCAACTTCACAGAAAATTCCATTCAGAACATCGACGACATATGGGTACCAAGAAACTTGGCAACTTTAAATCTCAGCAAAAATGAGTTACGCCTGGTGAAAGTATCACCAAGTCTTAGTTGCCACGCGAATCTATATGAATTGAATCTAAGCAAAAACATGCTTGAGTCAATAGAGTTTTCGGGCCATGGAGGTGGCATGATCCAGCTGGTCGACTTGACAGGTAACCAGATTTTGAAAAATCTTGGCTTGGGACCCAAGGGGACACGTCAAAGGGTAGAGCAGTTCTACGACGAACTAGAGGCCGGTTTTGGAACCCGAGTGGTAGCAAGGAAATTCAATGTAAATGGGACCCACCATATGGTTAGTCAATAACTAAGAAAGGATATTAATGTACAAATAAAGCTGATCAGATCAAGCAAAGCACAGAGCAGTATAGAGCAGTATAGAGCATACGATAATGATCACAATGATATAGAGTAATAGTAGAAAAAAAAAGCTGAGTACTTCGAAACAGTAGATATAAAAATGATCGAGAAAGAAGATGAAGTAAAAATATTTGATTGGAATTGAAGACCAAAAACAGACAGAATCTTGGAAGCATTCTCGATTCTGATATTCTCAGGTCATTCTACAAAACATCTGAACTTATGGATTCATCCATCTACCTCTCAAACGAGATAGCCATGAATTAGCTAGAAAACTACTACGGTTAATATAGAGAGACTACTTTAAGCATGTAGCAAAGTTAACACCAAGAATTTTGACGGAAGCTCTATATTCTTCAGTTGAACCACAGTCGAGCGTTCCATTTACTATACTGCCTCTACACAAAAAGTTCATCTTCACGTTTAGGTGAAACAGTCCTGCTCTCTCTACACTGACGAAAGTTTGTAGCTCTCATGCGCCATCTCAACAAGAATTAACGCTGGTAACCACCGTTAGAAGTTCGTGCTTGACACGTTCGTTATTCGAAGACATCAACCGTTCTGAGAATTTCACTGCAAGTGAAATTCATCGGGAGACCAAATCCATTCAAATAAGATGCTAAAACATAGCAGAAAGGAAGCTGAGCCATTTTTGTCATCTGCCACCACCAACAGGAAGCTGTAAGCGGCATGACAGCACAGACCGGTGTTTCAACCTGGAATCGCCTCACGACAGAGAATGGCCTCTGCCAATTCAATTCTCCAAATAGTGCCATTTGCACCCACAGGAATTAATAGAAGTAGACCATTCGACAGATCTGTCCAATTGTTGTAGCTGTTGCTGGCACAATCTCATCCCATTGACAACGGACCAGGCCATAAGACCCAACTCCACGACAACCAGGCGGACTTTGGCTATTGATCTCATATTGTGGTGACAATATTGGCGAGAATGCAAGTATTTTTCACTTATTGTCGGTATCTCCAAATCGGTCCTGCTCGTTTCGTCCGTCGCCACAATGCATAGCAAGAGCCGGTTCTTGTCTCGCGTCGCCACAGCATCGGTGCGAGCCGTGTTTCGTTCCAATTCTCTCCAAATCAGTGCAGTTGGTGCCCCAATGCTAGTACTTCTCTACTATTAGTTATACATAGTGAGAACTGTAATTATATAGAGTGGGGATGTACTCCGGCCATTTCGGCCCCAGGAGCCCAAAATGGCCGCAAAAAACGGCCAGATGTAGCCTAAGCCGGCAGCCGACACCGCCTCAGAAGCCATAACGACGAGCCGGTCCCAGAGCCCCTGATTTTGCCGTAGTTGATCCGACGGGCTTGTGCCCATCACATAACGCGACGCGTAAAAGTGTCCGCTTTGGGAATATACAGCCAGCACTAGACGTGTTTCTGCAGGACCCAAACCAGCACTGTATTCAGGACCCACCAGGCTGGCTAGTTCTTAATCCAGATCATCCCAGCAGTTTCCGTTTCTACACTTTGACCAGTTGGTGTTTCTTCCTTATTCAGATTGTGTCTTTTGACTTTGCTTCCTTGAGTGACATTTAGTGACATTGGGTATCTTACTTGAGTGTCTGATTTGAGTGTGTGACTTTTGCGAATTCTGTTTTCGGCGTGTCTGACTTCTGAGAATTCTACCTTCAACTTCGAGTCTTTTGACCTTGACTGTACTGACGTTCTGAGTTGCGAAGCTTGTTGTGAATCTGCTTTGCCCTTACTGCCTTTGCTTGCTTCAGTTTCTTCAATTTCACTTGAACCACCTGTGACCTTTTAGTCGCCACTTCCCTTCAAGAAGAAAGAGCAAGTCAACAATATCGACCAGACTGCTCCATCTATTACCATCTCAGAACAATCCAACGATAGACCATCTAGTTCTTTGATACTGTCCATTTACCATAAACTAGCCATCGCACTTGTCCATCCTTATACACTTGCACTAGTCGTCCTATATTACTTGTTCTAGTCATCCTTTCCTACTTGCACTAGTCATCCTTTACTAGCCCACTATTATACTAGACCATCGTTAGACTATATTTGTCATAGTCCCATCCACACATCATGTCATCTTTCACTCCCCAGACACCTCCAAGGGCCAAACACACCAAGCCCGCCACCCCCTTGGGCTTCTCCACACCTACCACACCCCACAAGTCTAAGGGCCTCGGCCTCATGACTCCATCCACCTCCACCAAGAAGTTGGCTGACCCCTTCCGCAACTCCTCCACTATAGATGCCACCCCAGTCTCGCAAGACTCAGTCTTCAAAACCCCGTCATCCATCGTCAAGAAGTCGGTTCTCAATGCTTCCAAACCCACCACTTCCAGCCGTCCTTCCTCAAACTCTGATCTCAGCTCCTCGCTCTTGACTCCCGACTTCACTCCCCAAAGATCCCCCAACAAGTCTGCCAGAAAGAGAAAGGTGTTTTCCGATGACATCTTCAAGCACACTTCTGATCCCTTGCACAAGGTGAACGAAAAGCTTGCGTTCGGTCTCTTGCTCCCAGTACCATCGACCGTGGGGTCCGGCAGAAGGGCTCCAATCACAGCCAAGTTGGGCAGAACCTTGAGCAGTCCCGCTCACAACGTGGACATCTGCGAGACTAATACGGAAATAGAACACGAGGAAATCGACCTCGAGACCCCATTGCTCAAAGAGCCTCTTACTCCATGCAAACAGTTGATCGATGATGACTTGGTTAGCCATTGGCACGGAAAATCCTTCAACAATTACTCTTCCGATGAAGAAATCTTCGAAGACGAGATTGAACCTGTCAAGCTCGAAAATCCCTTCCTCGCAGACAACAAAACCACCGCTACATCGACGTCGTCCAAGAGCCAGCCCCATAACCCATTCCATGACCCTTTCCATTCGCCATCTGACAAGAAAAATACCATCAACTACGCAACACACATGGAGCTCATCAAGGGCAGAACCGGCGAGCGGCGTGTGGTCAAGTTGTCCCATCGCCAGAGTCAAATCAAACCCAAGAAATTGGACTTCTCTGGCATTTAAAGCCGTGTTTGCGGGTCTTCACGGTTCGATAAGACAAATTAATTCCATTTGGACATCAACATTGTACAATATTGTTTTTTTTTTTTTGAACGGCAGCACACAGAAGAGTTGGCAGATTATGTTGGTAGCTGGAGAGACGCTCCCAATGTATTCCTACACTCCATAGTTCTAGTTCTAGTTAAATAAAGGTTACTTAGTGGTATTCTGTAGCGCGCACGACCCTCTCATTGCACCCATCACCAAGTCCATATCGAAATGGGACTACAACAACACTTCTTAGCGGCTCTTTTCCTGTGAATTCACAAGCATTCTAAACCAGTTTCATCGAAAGTTATTCTGGTTGTTTTTTCTGTGCTTTCCGCCCAAAAAATCCCCTTGGTTTTCACTCTTTTTCGCCACTTTTCACCATGTCTCTTCCAGGCTTTGGCACCGTTTCTGCCGAAGAATCCAGCGTCAAGTCCACGGTAGACATTCCTGCATTTTCAGAATGGAGAATCGAGGTCCCATTCAAAACAATTTTCCGCTTCAAAGTGACAAAAGGTGTTGCAGAAATCTTTGGAACCGAGCTTCCTCTTAATGTCGAAATACGCTTGAGTGGAGTCAAGTACGCCATCTACGCCCCATTGGAAGGGGGATGCAGCATCGAATACTCCACTAGTGTGAACAGAGAGAACATGACGAACGAAAGCGACGAAATCGTGGAGTATATTAGTGAAGAAACCACCATGAAGAAGTATATTAACCTCCATCTTGGTTTGGAGGCATTGAGGCAACAAATCGCTGATCACAATGTCATCAATGCACAGAATAAGAAAAATGGACCTCGGGTGTTGATCCTCGGTGGGAAATTCTCCGGAAAGACCTCGTTGGCTAGAATCTTATCGGCCTATTCGTTGAAAATGGACAGTTCGCCGATATTAGTCAACATGAACCCAAGAGATGGAGTGTTCTCGTTGCCAGGTTCTCTTACCGCCACCACAATCAGTGACTCGTTTGATCTCGAATCAGCCGGTGGCTGGGGCTCCTCCACTACTTCCGGTACCTTGTACCACAACCCCAAACAGCCTATTGTGAAAAACTTCGGTTTCACCAACTTTGAGGATAATCTTGAGCTCTTTAAGTACCAGATCTCCAAGTTGGGAATCACGGTGATGTCGAGAATAGAAGAAGATCCAAAGGTGAAAGCCAGTGGTGTCATCATTGACACTCCGCCTTTGACTATCCGAGACGTTTCCTTGATCGAGAACATCATTTCGGATTTCGAAGTCAACGTGATTGTGGTGATTGGAAACGAAAGACTCAGTCTCGACTTGAGAAAGAAGTTCAAGCACAAGCTTACATCGGGCCAGCTTGACATTGTCAAGGTATCGAAAAGTGAAGGTACAGTGGAGGTGGACGAGGCGTTCATCAGAGCTGCACAGGAAGAAACAATCAAACAATACTTCCACGGCAATTACAAGACACGGTTGTCTCCATTCAAGACTGAATTGGAAGTTCGGGACTACTCGATTTACAAGGGTGTGTTAACTCTGGATATTGCTTCGACCTTATCATTCCTTCCTGCGGGTGATTCCTATACGGCAGACACCGACATGGATGGGGACAAGACAGAAGAGAACTCGTTAGATCAATACTATAAACTTTTGAGTGAACCTGGACCTTCAAATTTGGATAACTCGATTCTTGCAGTGACTCAATTGGCCCAAAAGAACATGCTGGCCAAAGAGTTATTGGGAACCAGTGTGCTTGGATACGTCCATATCTCCAAGTTTGACGACTCCAAGGGCAAGATAAAGGTAATGATGCCCTTTCCCGGTGCATTCCCCAGAAACGTGTTGATTTCCACCCATGTCACCTACACCGATTGACCGATTCAGTGAGACGAAACGGTGCTAATAAAGGAGACGGCACATTGGAGGAAACAGCAGAACAAGTTACTTGAATCAAACCAATAATAGTCATACATTCATTTTAATCGAAAGGAACAGGCTTGAAACCCTCCTTGCGCAAGCTTTCACTCGCAGCTATGGCGCTGGGGATCTTGATTCCACAGCAATCGCCCCAGGTATTCACATGGAGGTGGCCACAATTGTCTCCTTCATGATCATGGCCATTATGGTCATGTTCTTCCACTCCATCGGGACATGGAATGGTTTCTCCAAACATAAAATGCTGGATGATGGGCAACTTGCCCAAGACTTCGGCCTTGTACATCTTCACCATTCCGTCAGTGATCTTTTGCCACGATTTGGCTGACAGAATGTCGTCCAACATGGGCGAGTGCCATCTCAAACTCAACTTGTCTTGGGTGGGCAATGTCTTAATTTTGTTAATGAAATAGATGCATTCCAAATACATGTACTTGTCGTGATACATTTCGACCAACTCTTCGGTATGGATCAGCTTGGGTTTCATGTGTGGATGTGTGGAAAGCTGGGCTGCTCCAAATAGGAATGGAAGAAAATGGTAGTCATCAAGGCCCCACACTCCGTGAGATCCTGCTGGCTCCAACCAGTACGTTTTCTGTAGAATCCGCATTACCTTGATGTATTTGACGAATACCTTGACAGTTATAGCTCCGAAGTCGTCTTCTTTCACAAGTTTATGTTGATAAAGACAGTACAAAAAGCAGATAAAATTAAGCTCGTGGCCCGAACCGTAATCGATACGGGTTCTGTTGCCCCAGGACTCGGCGAAATACGTAGAAAGCTCTTCCAACAACGAGGCGGTAGACTCAGCTTTATCAAGTGGCTTTACCAACGTTTCCATCCATGACAGACAGTTCTTCTGGACTTCGTCGTAGAAGTCCCGGAATTCGACCTTTCCGAACCGAGAGATGTCCTTTTCAACCAACACAGGGTTGTGTTCGATGGCCTGGGTCACTTTATCCAATATTTGAAGAAGGGCGTCGACTTGGGCTGAAATATCCAAGGGGGCATCATTTGTGATTCCAATGGCCAGATTTTGAAGGCTTTGGGTAAACAGAACTATTTCTGAATAGGCAGTGGACTCTGTCCATTTGACAAGGTCATCTGGAGTGGTGATACGTCTTGTAGGCTTCATGGTTGGTATGGATTTCCAGGGAAGTATATTAGGAACCAGACACAATGGGAAGTGAAGATGGATGCAATGGGATGGATGACGATAAACTAATAGTTTAAGGTGTGTATTTCACCTTAATACGGGGGAGTGGTTGTTCTGTTTGATTATACGGTTTGTAATCTATGAGATTGCTAGATTTTGATTTTAATGAAGTGAGAACGTGAGAATCAGAAGAATCAAAAAGGAGAGATTTTTTGGAGACAGCTTCGAATTAAGCAGAATCACAGGGTCTGAAAATACTGTCTGATCTTCGCTTTCGTGTTTCACTTCAGAAAGTAGCGCTGGGTTATGGAAAGTTTGTTCTTATTGCTGAAATTATGACCTTTAGTGGCTATGAAAATTCAGAAACATGCCCGAACTGCAAGAAACTCGAACAACACATAACTTGGACCCATAAAAGTAATATTTCACTCCCAAATCCACACTTTCATATCTATTTCAATTCATTCTGGCATTTCTTGTCTCCAGATCTTACGCACACTAAACTTGCGAAAACTTTTCGGTACTTTTATCATCAACCATGAACGGCATATCGAAGCCATTAACGGGCCTCTTGAGCTTGAGTTCACGCACTGGATTCATCAATGAAGTCAAGACTTCGCCGGTGTTGACGTCTCTCGTTCAAAGATCCACCTTACCCAACGCACAAGTCAATGCTCCATCTACTTTGCCTCTTGCGATTCTTCCAAAGCAAGAGATCTATAACCAAATTGCCCGAGAAAACCCCGACTCCAAAGGATTGATGCTCCTGTCGAAACAGTCATTCGGATATGCCAAGTCATTGATGAAATTCTACAAGGTGGGTGTCACCAACGTGTGGAAAAATCACAAGCTAGTCCTGGATTTGTACAAGAACCAGATGAAATTACAGGGAATCGACCGCAAAGCAAAGGATGTGGACGTCAGGGTCTCAAACTTCAAGGAATTGACTCGAGAAATGAGCCAGGCATTGTATATCGAGAAGACACAGGCAAATGCAAAAAAAGGCGATGACACCGTAATCAAGCATAAATTGGAGTCTGAAAATTCGAATACGGGACTTTTCACCATCTCCAGATCTCAATATCAACTTATGAATCGTACTCCAGAGGATTTCTACAAACTTCCATTGTTTGCCTTTATCTTTGCCATTTTCATGGAAATGACTCCATTATTTTGCTATGCGGTTCCAGAAGTCACTCCTCTGACTTGTGTTTTGCCATCTATATTGCCAAGAATGTGGAATACTAAGCTCATTCCAAAATTGACTGTTGAAGATGACAAAATTCTCGAAAGAAGTGTCCAAAATGCCTTCAATTTGCCCATACAAGAAGTGAAGTGGTTGTGCAGATCATTGAGATTAACTTCCAAATATCTCCCATCTTTTGTTTACCCAGAATCTTACTTAAGAAACAAGCTCCAGCATCACTATAACTATCTTACCGTCGATAGTTACTTCTTGTCCGGATTGAACGGAGATGGTAATATTTGGAACTTGTCGGAACAAGAGGTCTTGAGAGCTTGCTTGGAAAGACTTTTGATAGACAATTTGGAAAAGGCAACCAAAGACTTTGATTCCATCAAAGACGAAGCCGAAAGAGCAGAAAAAGAAGGAGCTTATATCGACGAATTGAGGGCAAGATTGTTGAAGTTCGTGGTCGAGTTTGACAACTACAACATTGGCTATTTGGGTCAAAACCATGCTACAAATGAAGAAGTCCAGAAGATTTTAGAATGGACTAGTTCAAAGAATTAGATCAAATTTATACGATTACTAAATATTGACAAGACGTCAATGGGTTCTCAAGGGAGGGTAAATAGGTAAATTTCCATGTACAAAGAGCATACTTAATGAATAAACTATTATGATAAATGTGTACCAGCGCAAATACCGTTAAGGTAAACAAGCTGTAGCTTTTTAATGGCTACCTAATCAAACACTTCCAGGGATTGTTCCGTCTTCCGATATTTCCCACCTGCTGGATCCTGTCCCTCAAACTTGCGCTTTTGAATCGATGAAGTTGTTCTCTCACTGCCACTTTCAAAATTGGAACCTGACTTATTGATCATGCTCGACATGATAATTCCGTTGTAAGAGTCAATGATGGGTTTAGGCTTGAGCTTTTGGTCCTGTGAGTCTTGTACAATTGGTGTCCTATCCAACCCCTCAAGTACTTCACCATTATTCTCCAACCCTCTAGGATCTTCTATCACAACTTCATATCCCATATTCTCCTTGGACTTATCATCGACAAAGAAGTATAACAGGTCTCCATTGAAGACTTGAATCTTCTTTCCCTTGCCTATGACACTTTTGTTAACAGAGCACGAGTTGGTGCTGAAATCAAGAAGCCATAATTGGTTTGAAGTTTCGGGATTTTTGGATCTGTCAGAACTAGGTCTTTTTACAATCAAGCAGTGAATTTTGGACATTCTGTCATCATTAACAAACGTGTTACACACCTCATTTCTTCCTATCGAAAAGGGGTTGTACTCTTGTTTGATGTATAATGGATTCTTTGATAAAGAATTTTCCAACGGGAGCAATTTGATTAATGTGCCTGGTGGGGAACTGCCTACCTGGTTTGATTCCCTCGAAATATCCAAGTTTTGTAATGATTTTTCAGTATTGGGTTGTATTTCAACGTTCAAGCTTGAGTGCAGATCAAACGACGAATGTCTAGCCAAAATATCTGATTCTTCAATTTTAGAAAGAGGGGGGTGTGAAAGACCTTTTTGTGAGGGGTAAAAGGGTTGTGAAGGTCTGGTTGGTTGTGATGAATGTGTGACTGGTTGTGACTGGGGCAAAGGCACCACTCTTTTGGGTACCTTGAAATCGTTCTTTTGAACATTGGACTTTCTATTCTTCTCACTATCTAAAGGTCTCATCATGAGATCCTCATCTATTTTACTGATTGAGTCTATTGGTAGCACGCCACCATCAATTTTTCTAGATTGTTGTGATTGTGATTGGGACAAGCTCAAACTTTTCTCCTGGCTTTCATTATACACGTTCTTTATCCACTTGTGTTGTAATGCTTCGTCTGCGGTAATTCTGAGACTTGGGTTCACCTGCAAACAACAGTCAAGAAAGTCACGAGCATCTTTGGAAATTTCGTATGAATTTAAGGGTGATTCATGATATTCGCCCTGCTTGATTTTCTGGAACATTTGGGCCTGGGTTTTCCCATTGAAAGGCAAATGCGACGTGAGTAGAACGTAGACCAAACATCCTAACGACCAAATATCAACTAATGACGAGTAATTGTCCTTTGGAGAATCAGTTTGAGACAAGTCATACTTACCTGTGATCACTTCTGGTGCCACATATGCCAAGGTCCCGCAGAAAGTCTTCATGAATGTGGAATTGTCACTGAATTTAGCAAGACCGAAATCTGTAATCTTCACCAAAATGGGATCATCTTGCATGATCAATATATTGTCAGGCTTGAGATCTCGATGCGAGATTCCAAGTTTATGCACATAGGATATACCTTCTAATATTTGCTTCGTGATGACCTGGGCAGCGTCCTCTCCAATCGCCCCGTTTGCTGCCACAAAGTCCATCAAGTCGCCTCCTGGAACGAGTTCCATTATGATGTAATAATTGTCTATGTCTTCGTAGAAGCCCTTGAGGCTCACTATGTTGGGATGGTCTAACTTGCGGAGAATTGAAAGCTCCCGATCCACGCCTGCCAACCCTCCGCCAGGTCCTCCGCCTGTGTTTAATGCCTTTCTTCTGTTGATGATCTTGACTGCATATGAGTTTCCCGTGGATCTTTCCACCGCCTTTTTGACCGTGGCAAACGCTCCCTGTCCGATAGTTTCGTTCTTGATGATGTAGTCCTTGAATATCCCTTGGTCCTTGAGAACAGAAGCAGGACCCAGTCCCGATGCGTTCTGGGCCTTGGCGGGGTTGTAGCCATCAGAAAAGAGCACTACTAGGCGTACAACATCACGAGGAATGCCCACGCCAACAGCTATTTCGTCTCCCTGATTCAACATGTAATTCGACCCCTTAACTAGCCGTATATGGTTGAGGTGGGTGCCATTGGTAGAGGTGTCTTGAATCCAGAGCGATTTGTCTGAAAAATTGAGCCAAAGCTTGAAGTGCTTGTTGGATATACGCGATGAAGATGCCAATGTGAAGTCCGAGTCCTGGGAACGGCCAAAGACCCACACCTTCTTCCCAGAAGGCGGTTTATTATCCACCACTAGATCGTAGAAATTGAGCTGGCCCGTGGTGCAAATTAGACGACTGACTCTGTTCTTATCAGACGCATCCTGAGTCTGAGTAGCAGGTGACTTCTGAGTCGGCTGGGTCTGGGTAGGCTGAGTAGAAGTCATTACAGGGTGAGTTGTAGATACGCGTAGTTAAGTGTTGATATTTTCACACGTGACCGTGACAGTCGAGAAAGGGGAAGAGAAAAGAGAAGAGAAGAGAAGAGGACAGAAAAGGAGAAAAATAAAGGTGAAAGGAAGGAGGTGGACGTGATCTTGGAGAAGTTAGATCGAGAAAGGAAGAAGAGTTGAGTAGAGAAGGTAATGCAATTTTTCAAGATGTATCAATCAAGCATGAATGGAAGATCAGAAAACTCATTAACAAATGGAATAGAAGTGTAGGCAGTTGCAGAGTAAAAGTGACGAGAAAGTTAGAGTAAAATTGAAGAGATAAGTAGAACAAAAAAAGATAAACTTGGGGTCAGGAGTAGATAAAACATTTATGTCTTGAGAAAAGATCTAAACTAGAAAAAAAAAATAGAGAGTGAAATCGATAAACCATACTGAGAGAACAAAATTCATGAGTAAGAATTCGGATTCTTCATTCCTGTGAATCGGTCTTCGCTTCTTTGAGTCCCTCATATCTCATAAATCCGAGTTGTACCGTGTTCTCTACCTGCGCTAATTGAGCTTTTTGCTTGGACATCTTAATATTATATCCATAGTTCCATACATGATGTTTTATTTTATCGAAGCTCTCGCAAAATCAGTCTGGACCCAGTTCCGTGGAGTGCCCAATTCCAACCTACACAAAAGGAATTTAAGCATTTCTCCGTCTCAGCTCTAGATAATACAAAATCACGCCATTCGAAGCAAGATGTGAAAATTCCAAAGTGGACCGGACTCCTCTAAAGCGAGCTACCCGAACCGAACCAGTTTCACAATTGCCGTAAATGAGAAATTGGAAAGTAAGGAATTGTCTAACTTTATTAAACCTCTACAATTTACCGTAATTATTTGCTGTCTTTTTTGGTGAAGTATCAGTGTACATACTTTTAGTACAGATCAATGTACATAAATGCACAGATAAATGTTTTTTGGGGGGGTCTAAGCAAGACTCTTGATGGACCGGAGAGGCTGTAAGGAGATACCAGGCTCGTCGTCGCCATTGTACTCCAACTTGTTGAACTCTTCCTCCTTGTAGTTGTAGTGTCTGAAGATGACCCAGAAACAACATCCAGCCACAAATGCAGCACAGGCCAAGCCTGTGTAGGTCCAGACGAACTTGGGGTCCACGGCGGTCGAGGACAACGCAATACCCAAGGCACTTCCAATGGCGTTAGTGAAAAGGAAAATCGACGTGATGAACGACTTCATGCAAACAGGGGCCTTGGTGTAGGCGTACTCCAAGCCGGTGACGGAGGCAAGAATCTCCGAAAAGGCGATCAAGAAGTATGCTGGGATTTGAATAGCGACGTGAATGTGGTTGGGCACTTTCTTGTACTCAGGAGCACACGCCTTGGGGTGGTCGTAACAGGGACCGGCCTTGTAGATGTAGTGCTGGAGAACAGCAGCGTACACCATGGCACCGGAGGCACACATGAAACCGAAGAAGATCTTGGTGATGGCCTTGAAAGGAGTGAACTTTCTGATGAAAGGATAGAACCATCTCTCGCAGATGGGAATGAACACGATGATACAGATGGAGTTGAAACATTGCAAGATATCGTTGGGGAAGCCGTGCAACTCCATCTCTCCGGCCTGGGACACGAAGTTATTGGTCATCTGGCCATAGACCACCCAGTAGATAGGATAGAAACAGAACACCTTACATCCGTAGACGGCTCTTCTGACCTGATCCACGAAGTGGTCGTTCCAGGGGAACTCTTTGTCTGGGTTCAAGGAGGGTCTGGCAGCGTCCAAGTTGAACTTGTTGGTGACACCAATCCAGGCACACTTGAAGGTCTTGTTGACAATCTTGTCGCTAACAGGTGTCTTGACGTACTGGTTGCGGCCAAGGAAGAGGGCAATGAGAGCAAGGAAGAAGAAGCAGAAGGGCAAGAGATAAGCGGCCCAGAAGTTGACGTGGTGCTCCAACTGGGTGGTGGCAATGACCGACAAGGAACCGATGTTGATCATGAGGTAGAAGAACATGAAGACGTTCTGGAGGGTGACAGCAGGGTCCACAATGACACGCTCGCCCGACTTCAACACCTTGATGAAGGGCTTGGACTTGGGCACCTGGTCGGCAATCAAAGGAGACACATTGGACTTGACACCACCAGTGGCAATACCAATGATAATGATGGACAAGATGTAACCGGCCAAGGAGCCCTGTCTGGAGGCGATGGAGGGAATGGAAGAGATGAACAACACAAAGATTCCGATAATGTAGATGCAGCACATCACCACGATGGTTCTGAACTTACCCCAGTAGGTGTCGGCAAGCCAGCCGCCGAAAATGGGGGTGACGTAGCACCAGAATTGGAGGAAGTATGACAAGGCAGTGGCACCCTGGTTCTTCAACTCCAAAACACCCTTGGGCGAGTCGTTGGGTCCGTTTTGCATGTAATTCTGGAAGGGAGCGGACAAACCGTAGTAGGCGAACCGTTCGGCCAACTCCACCACCGCCACCAACCAACAGCGGAGGGGGATCTTGTCGGACACGTGTCTCAACGACACGAGCTCTTCGTCTGTGGGTTCTCTGCCGTCTTCATGGTCCAACTCCGACGCTGAGGCCATCAGACTGCTGGTGACATTTTCGGCGTTCTTGACAGAGGTGGCGATGTCGGCGGACTTTTCGGGGTCGGCGGCCGTTTCGGGGCCAGCACTGGGGATCTTTTCCACGGAGGACATAGTGCTTGCAAGTATCAGCCAGTGGCGTCCTAGGACGGCGAAAATGGCGCCTTATATATAGCTGGATGTTTTCAGGCCGTAAGCAGGGCGCGTGTCTGGGGCCACTGCAACATCCGAGAAGTGCAAAACCTGCGGTGCCTTGAGCCCGATAGGCGGCAGGAAGTAATAAACGGCATTCTGCGCCCGTCTGTGATACAGACCATGCTCAATGAAATCAGGAAATGCCAAGTAGCGATATAGGAACCCCCCTTGGCAAAAACGGGCTCGTGTGCTGGCTGCGAAAACGCATTCTAGGGTCTTGGGAGAGAGGAGAAGCCGGCTGAAACAGAGCAGCTGCTGCAGAGCAGGGGCCGTACAGAGGCGGTGGTTAAGACTGAATTCGTAGATTCTTCATGCTACGCTTCTTCGTGCTGTTATATTCCTGAGTTTCCGGGTTTTTGCTGGAGATATTGGAACACTTTTTTCTGGATTGCGATGAAATTGGGCTTACTGCTTTGGGTCTACTGCGAAAAAGTGAAAAAGTGGACGATTGGAACGAAAGTGAGCCCCAAAAATCCGTAGTGAAGGATCTGTCTTCTGGGCTGTTGCGGTGCAAAGCGTTATTGTTGGGGTGGGGATAGTTGCCGCGCGGTAGGAGATCCGTCCAGATTGCACCATGTGGGAGTTGGAGGGGAGGAGGGGGAGGGAAGGAGGGGAGCAAGGTCGGTAATGGACGGTGCGACAGAGAGTGGGTTCGTGACGGAGCAACTGGGACCCACAAGTCACCTTTGGCTCGTTGAAGTTGAGCTTTGCCAGGCCCCGCAAGTCCATTACGGTGCTTGTAATCCAATGAGATACTCTGGCCGTCGATCTCCACCCTCCCGTGCATCGTTTGCCCCGGGCACGGTCAACATTGGACCTGGTACAGTGCACAGTGCGTGGCTGTGAATCTGGCCATATTTCTACGAATTGAAGTGGGCACCGGGCCCTTTGGCCGGAGAGGACTCCGTGGATGCTGGGGAATCCGCTGGTAGCCTGCAACAGCCGAATTCTGGGGTCCAAGCGTCCCCGGACCGCCCCTCTCGCCAGAGTCAATTTTTCACCTGGGCTTCGCTAGAACAATTGTCCGCAGTGCCACAGGGTGCTCTAGCCCGGGATTCTGGTGTTCCTGAGTGCTCCCCGCCTTCCTCCAGCATGGCACCACTCCTTATCGACATTACCAGGCCCCGCCGCTAATTTCCTTGTCCCCCACAAAACAGTAGCCCTGGTCTCATCAAATACTATGGGCTCCAAAGCCACGGCCCCACAGTTGAGTTGGGAATCCCGGGAATAATGCTGCCGGCGTGGGGGACACTGGGGGTGACGGTTCCCAGCGTGATACTACAGCCAGGAGAGTTGGGAGACCAGCAACCGGCCCTTTCTGAAGCTGGTGCTGGACCCTGCGTCGCTGAGGTCACGTGTGAGGGCTACTACTGCAGCACGGGAGAACTGCCGAAAGCGCCGTATCGGTGACAGCAGGACGGAATTTCTTGCCCTAGTTTCTTGATAGCTGACGCCAAGAAACTTTTTGTGTCATGGCAGCCGTGACATGGGTCAATACTTGGCGGCATGGACCTTTAGGGCCCGATACTGCCTGCTATCTGAGTGCATAGAAGTAGTGGGCACTGGAGGGAATCTGCGAGGTAGGTTGATGAATTTGGGAAATTGAGGCGGAAGAAAAGGGCTGGAGCCACCGGATGCTGTAGGAGGAAGAAACGGTCGGGAAGAAACTAAGGAACCGTAGTCTTTCCTATGCCTGCCCGCTTTCGGGCCAATATGGCAGATGTTGTCGCTCGTTTACGCGCCCGGTGCAGGAGGGGCAGTAATCAGCATGCATATTTCGGCATTAACCTTGATTTGATCCTGCAAAGACCAGTGCTGTCAACCTGGACTTGGAAGTGGCCAGTCAGATGCCTCCATCTACAATCGCTCGGTGTTTGTGCTGCAGTGACCGCAGTGACATGCATTGTCACGCATTGCTGGCGGCGCCGAAATGTCCCAGTATAGGTGACACCGAAATCTGCCATGCGGGACCAATAACACCGCTCGCGTAATTACATGGACTGTTTATCATTGGAGCGGTATAGGCGTCCTATCGCCGTTGTATAAGCGCTCTGTAGGCAAAGAAGAGATTGTGCAACTCCCGTTTCGTATAAGCATGTGTTCAAGCTTGCTTCTACACTTCGGTGAGGAATAATGGTGGTTGTACACTCTACAAAAGTTAATTTTTATCCATGTAAGGCATTTGGAGTCCCTGTTCGGATTTATTGGCAGTGTTGGAGCCGTGCGATGGTCTTGGCTACGGCGTATTCTCCGGTGAATCCATCTGTCCTTCGGGCCCAGATTTCTACTGTGGATTCGAAGTTTTTCACCGCTCATTATGCCACCGGGAATATGGGGAAGATATGCAGAAGCGACTGCGAAGAGAACCTGGACTGGCATAAACTGTGGAAACATGGAAATCCGACTATGAGTCTGTAGCTGCATTCGGTGCTATTTTTCACTCCCGTATTTTGCTCCTCCCCGGCTAGGTGTCAAACTGGCCTGTTGCTCGAATTGAAAAGATTCACTCTCTAGCAGCTATTAGTGCCATTTTGGGTCTACGAGTGTGGACGTTTCGTGGCCACAGTAGAGCATTATTTCAGATGCATTCTTAGCCGTACAAATACGACGATTACGAGACAGTTTTAGCTCAATCGATCCAAGATCCGATTCTTGGCACAGCTGTCCAAAATGCCAAGTTTTATTGTATGTAACCCAGCGAACACACAAACTAAAAAGTTCAGTCTAACCTCAGTGATCATGAGGGAGACTAACTTATAGATAAAGCCTTATATGAGAAAGCTAACTTGTCACTGGTAGTATGCAAATTGAATACTCGCTTGGTGCTCTTGAATTCTTTGACATCACCTGAGAATATACAATTAAACCCATACTTCAATACTTTAACCACCTGGGGCTCTTACTGGCTGCATCGGCGAATCAAAATTATTGATCCATTACACCACAATCGTTGGCCAATTAAACTCAATACCGTCACCATAAAACAGCACCACCCTTGAAACTGTAGAAGATCAACTACTTGGTCAGAAAATACGAAGTATAACCCCGGTTCTATGCATACTTTCGTCGTCAGCACGGAAATTCAGACTTGAGTGCATGATTATAGGTCAAAAATATCAAAATTGGCCAATCCTCGACCAGTTACGAAAAGTCGAAATCGTACAATATCGAGATTGCATCTTAAAACGTGATCAGCGCGATAGATTCCCTGTCATATAATTAGTTAGCAGGTAAGGATTTTTGGATTATCTCGAGTTGGACAATCAGAGCTGGTCTACAGGTATATTGCACGTCTGCTAGTAAGCAGGTCCAATATTCAAACCTAAATCAGGACACACATGGCACTTCTCTGACACTTCTGTTTTGGAAGTTTGTTTACATTTACCCAGTTTTCTGTGGGGTAACGTACAACAGCTACAAATTTCGGTTAAAAGTGACCTGATGTGTGGAAGCATCTCTTTAAAAATCTTTTAGTTGTTCAGATGCTACTTTAGTGTGGGTCGGACCAAGAAAACAACACAAGCCTCTATCCAAATCTCCATTCTTTTCAGCTGTATATATACTCAAAAGTATGAGAAGTATATATATGATACTTTTTGCATTGAAACCTGCCTTTTTAGCTGTGCTTTGGCACAAAATGTCTACCCTGGCCTATTACGTCATAAATGCAATTTTTCATTCTCTAACCTTCAAGAAACGCCGACTAAAAATACCAGATAGGGCGATAAGAAAGGTTACACCCATGGCCGATAATAATTACTGCAAATGTTCTGATTTCCCCAACAATGAATCATGCCCCACTTATAAATCTTGCGATATAGTAAACCAGATCGAATCATCAAAGGACATAGATAGAATCATTTCCTATTGCAACATCTCTTCTACAAATGTTTTCGTAATATCGTTGTTATATTTATAAAATATGGTTCAGCCTTGACTTGAAACCAAAGTTATGAATGAAGCCCTATATGATAATTCTATTTAGTGTCTGCTCCAATTAAAGTTGAAATGAATAGTTAATTGTACTTCTTTGGTACATTTTATTATATGCTCGCGAAAAGCAATAGTCTTTGACCTTAAACCACACTTCTGTGAGAGTGGGCAGAAAGAATTGGGTAGATTCCGTGAGGAGCAACAGCCTCGTCCTCGATGTACTCCAACTTGTTCCATTCGTCTTCCTTGGCATTGTAGTGGCCGAAGATGACCCAGAACAAACAACCTGCAATGAAGGAAGAAACAGCCAAACCAGTGTAAGTCCAGACCAACTTGGGGTCGACGGAGACAGAAGACAAAGCGATACCAAGAGCAGAACCGAAGGCGTTAGTGACCAAGAACATGGACATGATGAAAGACTTCATGGAAACTGGAGCCTTGGTGTAAGCGTATTCCAAACCAGTGATAGAGGCCAAGATTTCGGAAATGGCAATAAGAACGTAAGCTGGGACCTGGGTGGCAATGTGAACATGGTTTGGAACGGTCTTGTATTGAGGAGCACAAGCCTTAGGGTGGTCGAAACATGGACCGGCCTTGTAGATGTAGTGCTGGAGAACAGCGGCGTACACCATGGCAGCAGCTCCAAACATGAAACCGAAGAAAATCTTGGTGATGGCCTTGAAAGGAGTGAATTTTCTGATGAATGGGTAGACGAATCGCTCGAAGATTGGAATAAAAATAATAATGGCAATAGAGTCAATAGCTTGCAAGAAATCATTTGGCAATCCGTGCAACTCCATTTGAGCAGCTTGGGAAACGAAGTTGTTAAGCATTTGACCGTAGACAAGCCAGTAGATTGGGTAGAAAACGAAAACCTTACAGGCGTAAATGGCTCTCTTGATTTCCTCGACGAACTTGTCAGTCCATGGGTAGTTGGCCTCAGGGTTGATGGAAGGCTTGGCGGAGTCAAGGTTGAACTTGTTCTTCATGGCGATGAAACAAGCCTTGAAGGTCTTGTTGATGACCTTGTCACCAACAGGGACCTTGATGTACAGGTTCTTACCGACGACCAAGGCAATGACAGCGATGACGAAGAAGCACAAAGGCAAGAGGTAAGCAGCCCAGAAACCAATGTGGGCCTCCATCTCGGTGGTGGCAATGACAGACAAGGAACCGATGTTGATCATGAGGTAGAAGAACATGAAGACGTTCTGGATAGTGATGTTGGGGTCCTGGATGACTCTCTCACCCGACTTCAACACCTTGATGACGGGGGAGGTCTTGGGGATCTGGTCAGCAATCAAAGGAGACACATTGGACTTGACACCACCAGTGGCAATACCAATAATGATGATGGAGACGATGTAACCACCCAAAGCGGTGTTACGCGAGGTGATGGCAGGAATGGAGGTGATGAACAAAATGAGGATACCCACCATGTAGATGAAGCAGAACACAGTGATGGTCTTGTACTTACCCCAGTAGGTGTCGGCAACCCAACCACCGAAAATGGGGGTAAGATAACACCAGAACTGGAAGAAGTACGACAAGGCGGTGGCACCCTGGTTCTTCAACTCCAAGATACCCTTGGGGGAGTCGTTGGGGCCGTTTTGCATATAGTTTTGGAAGGGAGCGGACAAACCGTAGAAGGAGAAACGTTCGGCCAACTCGACGATGGCGACCAACCAACACGAGAGAGGAATGGACTCGGAGACGTGTCTCAAGGTCTTCAATTCCTCGTCGGTGGGTTCTCTGCCCTCGTCCTCGACCCATGGGTCGGACACGGACGACTTGTCGGTGTGTTCACCCTCGCCGTTGGACTCGGAGAGTTGCTTTTCCACGGCGGGCTCCTGGTCGATGGCCTTTTCGTTGATAGAGCTGGAAGACATGGTTGGGGGAAAAAGTGGTTGTGAAAAGTGGCGACACGCCAGGCTTTATACTGGTGGGGAGAGAAGGCGTCTAACCCGATAAAGAACCAAAAAACAGAAAGGCACCATCGCCATTGCGCTGCAGGGCATGCATGGAGTGCATGCCCAATCCACCCATGCATGCATGCGTGGTATGCAAGCCACGTCGCCATGCAGGCCATGCATGCCTTGCGTGCTCTCCGCAAGGGACATTATTGGTTCTGATAAGGTCATACCCAGAGGCCCCAAAAGGTAAGCCGGCACATTGGGGTGTGTCAAGCGGTCGCGTGCATTGCTTTTTTGCATCTCATGATGCGTGAGTGGAAATAGGCCATGTGGTGGGGCGGCTGGGGTTGCATTGGGGTGGAGTCCCCCAGGTTGGGGGAGGGGCCGCCGGGGCCCCTCCTAGAGAGGGGCATAGGCTGGTGGGGGGCATAGGCTGGTGGGGGGCCGCTAGGAGTCGGACGGCGGTGCCTGCGGAAAATTTTTCTCTGCTCGTTAACGGAACAGAAAGCCATCTGCTATTATGCTGCGGGTGCGATATTTTTCGGATGATCATCCCACCGGGCATGAGGCTGCATGGATCGGTGGGTCGGTTCAGGGCCTGCCACAGGCCGTCGAGGGCCTCCGGGCCGGGGGAGGGCGCTGGGACCAGCAGACAGCGGCCCAGCGTGGTCTGGGGTCAGGAAAAAGCGCCCGTATACGCTCCGGAGAAACGCCGGTGGCGCTTTGTACCAGCGAGAGGACGGCAATGCGGAGTTTCTTGTGTGTGGGTGCCTGCCTAAATGGGCCAAGCCTCGTCAGAATTGCTTTTCGCTTAGGTTTAGAGTTGTCATTACGCCCGCTTAGGACCTTTTTCCCTGCGGTAATTACCCGATTGGGCGGCTTCGGTGAGGCTTCTTGCCGTCCCAGGCCCGTTTTCCGGTCTAACTGCAGCACGTTGCATCTGGTCTGACGGATTATTTTGCGCAGTGCTGATGTAACAGCCACAAAACCCCCCGAGCCATGGACGGCATCTAGGACACACGGCGTTTGGCCCCAATGTGCCAGCGCCACACCCCAGTCCACGCCCACACCTCCCTACCTCGACTTACTGCAGGGCCCGTGCATGTGGGACTGGCAGCCGTGGCCACGGAAGGGACCACCCCGCCGTCCTCCAGGCGCTATCGAAGCCCTCTGCTAAATCGTACATGCGCCCCACGCTCCTGTGCGCCGACGGAACAAATGATGCCACTTCGGGCACCCAGTTGTTCCATCATCGCGGGATATCTCTTGGCCCAGGTTTTAGACGTCGATCTCCTTCCTCTACAGGAACTTGGAACACGGAAGTGCACGGACAACTGCTGGCCAAGATGGCAGTGGCGGAGGCGACGGCGGTGGCGGGCAGCAAACGAAATCTTTAGCGGGAACCAGGTGTGGGCTCGTGATTGCGGCAAGGAGGTGTCGATGTGTGGGGCAGGTCGTTGGGAAGGTCCAAGACCTTTTGTGGAAGCGGAGAAGCACGGCGTGGTGCATGTGGCCGGCGACGTCGACGTCCGGTTTACAATAGGGCGGTGTGGATGCAGTGGACAGGAGACCGCTGGCACAACGACTCTTGTGGGGTACAACGGCAGGATAGACAAGAGGGGGACGGCCGTGGCCCGAAGCTGCAGCACCAGACAAGAGGAAAGGGTTGGTTCCATTGAGCATGATGCAGATACAGCCGTCGGCAGAGATTGGAGCAATGGGCCCGAGTCGTTGGGGCTGCCCTTATCGGAATTAGCATTTATCGGAAAGGATTTATTCATGTATTGGGTAGAAAATACGCTACGATCTGTAGATTACAGGTGAGAACTGCTTGGAAACGAGGCAACTGGGTGTATTGGCGAGTCCATGCGGCACTTGTATCGGCCTTGATCCGGTCCTCGGACTTACCAGGCACAAGTAATGAAGCGTAGAAGATTTGCGATATTATCACCTACATGCACCTGCTTGCCAGTCAGGGTGTGATAATCCCTCCATGTGGTACCACCTGGACCTCTGTTCTTATCTACATGGCCTACATCGTCAATGGTACATGGCACACGTCCAACCTGATGCATGGACACAACTTCTGCCGAACCCGCAAATCTCTGGACGGCCCTTGACTGTGGTAAAAGCCATCGCTCCAGATTGGCCCAATGTCGTCCCTGAGGCCCTTCACCCGCCTATTGTCATCCCTGAGGTACATATTGGGCCTATTGTCCTCGCTCTCGGTATCTCTCTCTAGAGGCCCCGCTATTCCAACGACAGTGGGTGCCCTATGAACCCCGCAACTTATGGGCTTCACCTGCTCCAGCTGTGCAGAGCCTTTCGTCAACAGAACGGGGAAATAAGGGCAAAAAAGAACTCCAGACCCCGTCACGTCAGCCGCATGGCCGATATCGCTCCGTAGGACCCAAAATGCCTCGTCAACGGAGGAGTACAAGCGGGATTTTGTGCATCGAGAGGAATCTGTGCATAGATTTCGCCTTCCGCTTTGAGCATGAAATTTCTGCCGCGGTGCGAGATGTAGCGGAAAAAGTAATTATGCTCGAAAATTTTCCACTGCAGATGCAGTACTGCAGTTCCAGTGAGGTATTTCCGAGATGGAGATAACAGCACTGGGCGATTGCAAATGCCTACTGACGTTCCCCGGTAGACGCTTCGGAAGAACGTTAATTCGCTTACAATCGACGTCACGTAAGCGTAGATTCCCTGGTCACGCCCGTGGCCGCTGTCACATTGCTGTCTCTCCTGTTTCTACTGTCACTACTGCCACGGCCATGCTTCTCCTATTTGTGAAGGTTATCTTCCCTTTTCCCAGGACGAAATTGCCCACTTCTGTCCCACGCAATTCCTGGGTCTTACTTTGGAGCCGTACGTGTACGTACGGCCAAACCGGCGCCCTACGTCGCCCTGCCTTATCCTCTGGGTGATGGTGGAGTAGGGCCAGGGCTCCTGGTTCATATGGAGAATGAATCTAGAAAATATGTAACTATTCTAGATGGTCAAACAATATAACCCCGACCAGTTGCGCTAAATGAATCGGCATTTTCTAAATGCCTCCTGGTCCAACCCCCGATAAGTGCACAGGGCCGCTTTCCACTTACACCTGCATCGGAGATTAGCTTGGCTGTCCATTCCTGCAGAATTCCTGTAGATTTCCTGGAGTAGTGGACATCAGGAGAGGAAATTGGAAGGTGTGGGGTTGCTGGAGGTTTCGAGACATGGTCAACGGTAGACGCATGATGTACAACTTAGGTCTAATTAAAAAGATCTAAGTCGACGTTGTTCAGAAGGAAAATGGAACGATTCGAGGCTATTTGAGAGATATTCCGAGAAATGGCATTCTCCTTAGAGTTAAAACGGTTTCTCGTAAATCAGACTCTTGGCGTAGATAAAAGGTAGAAATGGGACCATTTTCGACACCCTAACTGCTGCAATACTTCAACATGTTCGACATCTCGAGCTAGGGCACTTTCTGGTGATATATCTTGGAAAATGTGAGAAATGTGAGTGAGAAACTGCTAGATCTGATGTAACGCAATAATAGCCATGACTCTTTCTTTCCATACAGAATGAAGCATAAGATATAGACCACCTCCAGAGATGTGTCTATCCTGATGGATCGTATTGTCTCGAAATGAATCTACATGATCATTTATCTGATCCGATCTGAAGAGAAAACAAAAGATCACCTAAGATCGCCGATATTGAGTAGACCCTTTATTTTAACGAATATTCCAAGAGGACCCTGTTCCTTTGTAACCAGATATCGCTAGTGACGACAACGGCTTTCTCTATTCTAGAAACTAAAGTATTTTCATTAGACCTCGCATATATCAATTGGTATTGGTGATATAAATAGACCTTCCCTAAAAATGAATTCGAGAAACCTAAAATTGCGTAATTCTCGTAATTCTCCCCGGAAAACTTATTGTAATTTGAACTAAAAATTCATTAAGGAAGCGGAACCTCGGTCGAGACCTGAATTACGTGTTTTCCTTTTGTTTGAGATCCTAAGTTGTACAATACCTTCAATTCGGAATGACTCATTCCCTTCCGTAAAATCTGCCCTAATTATATCTCAATAAAGCTAATTCATTCCTATAAGCTGGATCCTTAAACCTTATATTCTCCTACAGTACTATTCAATTATAAGACCCACTCTTCTTGAATTCTGTCACTATGCTTTGCTCAATTGTAACTGCCACTCAGTTTCTTAAGGAAACGAATCAATCAAACTTGATCTCATTTCAATTCATAGAAATTCAATTTATTATTCTCTATCTAATTATTTCTAGCTCAGTACCTTGCAGTCCGATTATTTGACTGGCCAGTATCCTGGAAACAAGAAAGCCATCTTTTCCAAGATCTCCTTCTTGGTACCCTGTGGAGAGGTACTAACGGCAAACTTCATGCTACCCTTCAAGTCATTACCCAATTCCTTGCCGTGTTGGCTGATTACTTCGATCAAGTGGCTGGCCAACTTACAAGCATTGGCAGAGTTGGCCTTCAAATTGCCAACAATAAATTCGACGGTGACTGGGTCCTCGTCTTCATTCCACGAGTCGTAATCGGTAGACATACAGATCATTTGGTAGGAGATTTCGGCCTCTCTGGCAAGCTTGGCCTCTGGCAAAACAGACATGTTGATAACCGATCCGCCCCAGGATCTGTAGATCTTGGATTCGGCTCTGGTACTGAATTGTGGACCCTCCATGCAGACAACTACAAGATCTTCAGCCTCCTTGTCGTCCGATTTGGTGTGGAGCACTGGAATGACATCCTTCTTATCCTCGGCCTCCAAGAAACCGGTCTTGGGCGTGTGGTCACGGATCAACTTGTTCAACTTGAGGTCAAAAGGCTCTCCAAACATGGCATGGGCCACAAAACCCTTTTCGAAGAAAGTCGAAGGGCGATTTCCCTTAGTTCTGTCGATGATCTGGGTAGGGACGACGAAGTCACGAGGCTTGATCTCTTTTTGGAGCGATCCCACGGCCGAAAAGGCTACGATCGCATTGACTCCGAGGCTCTTGAGAGCAGCAATATTGGCTCTAGCAGGCACGTCTGTAGGAAGTAGATCGTGGTGCTCGCCGTGTCTGGCCAAAAACGCCACGGGGTAGCCCTTGTCGGTTTCACAAATGGTGATAGGAGAAGAAGGGAAGCCCCAAGGTGTAGAAACTGTGAGTTTTGCCACTGCCTTGAGATTGGGAAGATGGTAAAGGCCAGTGCCTCCGATGATGGCCAAACTGACGCTGCCGTTGTAGGTCAGAGGAAGCTCTTTGGCTTCGGTGGTTTCACGGTGTAAGGACATCTTGGACCGTAATTTGAAGTGAAAACGTGGGGTGCTGGAAAATGCTCGAAAGAGATGAGGCTTCAATTGAAAGGACCGCAATGAGGTAGCAAGGGCCAATTGTTGAGTTACGTTGATTGCAGCGTGTAACGTCACTGGAAAGGATATCGGGTATTAATATACACGAGGTAGAACCTTGATTATATGCAATTAAATTGAACAATTAGTGATAGAGTCAAATTCCATGTGAGCAGTAATTAGAAAAGTTCCTGCAGATCAGAGAGAGCAGATCAGAGAAGTGCAGGTTCAGCTTATTTAGAAGTTAGGTTAAATCGAAAGTCAAGCACCTGGAAGCTCGGGAGAAATAGTAGAGGATGTAGAGGATTAAGTATAGTCTAGGTGTGTTTTCTCGACCATACTTGCCACGTCTGGCTGTTTGGTTATTCATTCCACTGGATTCTTCCTTTCTAATTTGCAATATCCTAATTTGCATGTTAACTCATGGGAAATACAGTCTACGAAGACGTAATTGAGCCATAGTGATTTTCGATCGTAAATAGGGTAGTACTAGGAAATCTGGAAAAGTAGGAACCAAATCAGGTATTAGGATTCCTTTTTGTGATTAGCTGTGAACTTGGATCTAATCTAATCTAATCTTCTAGTTATAGTATCTGTCCATGGCCATCTAATCCTTGTGACTAATGAGCATAGAAGAATTCGACCTAAATATACAAAGCAGTGTACTTGAATTGTGAGGACCTGTTCGACTAGGTAAATGAATTTTGTAACTGCAAATACCCTTCGCTAATAATCTTTTGTTCCATTCCAACTTGATCAGTTCAAAAAATTGTCAATATTTTGCAAATTCACACAAATATGAAATTTAACAATTTCCGAAGATGATCGACCCAAACACCTAAAAACGATACGTGACTGTCCAACAAATGCAACCTCACATGCCAAACTCCATGCAATATCCTTCTCTTGTGTTCTGGAGTAAGCTTGAATCATCCCTCTTTGTGTAATTCACGTGACTCACGGCACGTGGTAAGTCAAAATGACCTATTTCCAAATTAGTTATCACTCCTTTAGACATCAATGATTTCTCTATTTACCCGCCGCTCTGTCACTGGACCGGCTCTTCGCACATCCAGGTTGGCTGTGCGGACCATTTCATCCAAACCTCCAAAAGACCCCGAGGAAAACGGCCCCATTTCGGCCAAGCCTCGGGTTCCCGTCATTAATAAGAGTAAGCACACCAAGACAGCAGAAGGCCCTTCCTTGGCCGCTTCCTCGAGTTCTAGAGGCGGAAACTCTTCTGCAAATAAGCTTCGTGGAAAAAACGACGAAAAATCGAAGCTTTTGAGATCAAAAAGAGCTCTCAAGAGAGAATCTAATGCCGTTGCCACCAACGCCGAAAAAGACAATACCAAGCCCAAACCAGCAACAACACCAGCTAAACCGTTCATTCCCTTTGCTAAGTTTCCTTCTGCTCCGGCGTCAATCTTATCCAAGAGTGCAGAACAACTATACGCCGATTTGAACCTCAAATACGTTCCCTACTCTGAGAGGCAGCCCAGATATGTTGATTTCTCCATTCCAGACAAGTTCATCAAGTCCAAGAACAAAAACAACATCACAGAAAAGGATAAGGCAGTTGTTGACGAACTTGACAAATTCTCGAGAT